>CAMGYJ010000004.1:29903501-30035595 GCA_946122785.1 Linum tenue | reverse complement strand
TGAAGATCCATCTCCTCCAGCCATCGTCGGAATGCGCCGAAATTCAAACTAATCACAGCGGGCTACGAAGGCAAGAGGGAGAAGTTCCGACGACGGCGGTGATAAAACAAAGAAGTCAGAGAAACAAGAGCAGTGAGAAGGAGAGAATCGGAGAGCCAGGGGCAAATGAGAAAGAAGAGAGAATACCTTCGTTTGATCCTTCAGAGAGCTTTTAAATGACAGAGGGCACGATTTTCAGGAGTGGCAGTTGAGTAACCCTAAGAGGCTATATAAAGTGTAATCATGGCGATTGCGAACGAATGGCGGCGCGTCGCTTCTGCTGCTCGTGGGAAAGTGTGTCGTCATATGGCGACAAGATAGGGATAAGAACAACCCGAGGCGTGTTGCCCCGATTCGACGGCTGGGGGAGGGGCTCACAGGACGGTTCCTTGATTTAGGAAGCGATCCCGCCCTAGATTTTGAGGATCAGCCGCCCAAACCCGGAGGCTTTACCCGCCTGCGGGACAATTGTTGGCCCGTTGGGGATCACTGTCTAAATCAAGGCCCACATAGCAAGAGACAGCCCAGAAGGGAAAAAGCCCAATGAAGGCTGAAGCACGAGACGGGCCGGCCCAATGGACGATGGGCTAGGCAAAGGCATTAACGTCCCTCGACGGCGGGCGTCCAGGCATGTACGGCTAACGGAGCGGCGTTTATACCAATCATACCATCACTGACACCACATTAAATGCCGCCGTAAGCGTACCTCGTAAAGGGATACAAAGCATATGACTGACAAGACACCAAGTGCTTACACCAACCACCACAGACTATAAATAAGAGTCAACCACCTCATTTAATGGTAACAAATTCTACTCTCTCTACCTAACTTTCTCTCTCTAAATACTAATTTTCTCGTCGGAGAGTGTTCACGGGCCACGCCCCGGACCTTTTTTGCAGTGAACGAGCCATTCCCGTCTCAAGGATCCAGCGGTATCTTCCGAGGTCTTCACAAACCCGCCTGGCACTTTCTATGCGTAAACAGTTACTACTTTGCTGACGGAATTTACCCTGAAAGGCCTACATTTGTGAAACCATTAGCAACCCTAGTAACCAGAAGAAGAAACTGTTTACAAAATGTCAAGAGTCATACCACAAGGATGTTGAGAGAGCTTTCGGCATTATACAAGAAAGATGGGCCATTGTTAGAGCTCTGGGTCGATATTGGGATGTACAAACATTGGGAGAGATTATGCTAACTTGCGTTATTCTACACAATATGATAGTTGAAGACCAACGAAATGAGTTTGGAGAAGAACATGTGGAGGCCTTTGAATATGAGACTAATCCAGATGTCACATTGGATCCACCGGACCATGACACTCCGACTCTCATGGAATACATGATAAGGCATAATAGGATTCGTAACCGTGAAGGGCATCATGCACTGAAAGCGGATTTGGTTGAGCATTTGTGGACAAGAGCAGGAGGAGGGGAGTAGAAATATGGCGAGGCTCTAATTTTAAGTTGTGCAATTTAATTACTTGAATTTGTATTGTGTGTTGAGTTTACTTTATGTCTTATTGTTGTGCTTTTGTTATTAATGTATTCTACATTTTCTAGTGTCTTAATAAAGAAAGTTATTGAACAAAAACATAACAAGGATGCATTGAGAAATACTTAAAGCAAACACACTAAAAATAAAAGATACATAAAAAATAAATCAAACAACTTTTTAAAGACTACTGGTCGGGGGTGTAAGTGTCATCAAATGGGCTACTGGAAGATCCTACAGGTGGTGTACAAGCTGGTGATGATTGGTACGCAAACATAATTTGATCTCTTTGAATTTGATATCGTGCTCTTTGTTGAGAATCCAATTGAGAAAAATCATGAAGCATGATTTCTCGCCCGTACCTACTTATTTTCCCTTGCTTCCTTCGCCTTCTCCCTTTCCTCCCTACCGACATCCAATCTGGCATAGGTTGCCGAACTTGCCGCCATGTCCGCCAAACTCTTTTGAAAAGCTTCCATGCCGCCAGGTTCACCACCTCCTCTTTTCTTCCTCTTTAGTTGATCTCGACCTTCGGGACGGTTGAGCACTCTTGGAGCAGCAGCTGCATGAAGGTCGGGGCTATCCGGTTCATCACTTGACATAGCCGATTCAGATTCATCCATTGGTGGAATGGGTGCAACAGGAGCATAAAATTGTTGCATAAATCTTGGACACTCTTGGAGTAGTTGACAACATTCATCCAACTTCCAGTCTTTCTTCGTGTCCACCTTGAAAATAGCTTTCGCGTGACGGGTCTACACAATTATTTAGAAAACAATACACATGATTAAAAATTAGAACAATAAAATTATAGCATTAATTAAATAAAGATGTTTTGGAAGTTGACTAACCACATCTACTTGCTTAGTTCCGCTCGGTGGATTAGCATTTGCTTCCCTCAATGCCGCATACCACTTTTGACGTGAATGGTTGATAAATTGCCATCGAGTCTTCAAGGCGCCATTAGTACGACTAATCATAAAACCATTTGTAGAATATACCTCTTCAATTCTTTTCCAGAAAGCTGGTGAAGATTGATAATGACCGATAATAAGATCTTGTAAAATTTCCATCCAAGCTTGGCACAAAACAAGGTCTTCAGACGTTGTGTAATTAGGATTGCGCTCGTTGCCGGAAGAAGCCATGATTACGATTACAAAGAATTTGGGAAGAAGAGAATTTTTTGTTTGGAAGGTAGGAAGAGAGTTTGAGAGTGTTGGAAGAAAGTGAAGAATGAATTCTAATTGTAGAGCTGGAAAAAATATGGTCGTTGGAAATATGACCGTTGGAAAAAAGCTGTTGGAAATTTGCCGGTTGTAGAATATGGTCGTTGGCCAATAAATCTTAAAAAACCAATCAGAAAACCATAAAACAATTTTTAAAATGAAAAAACATAAAAAAAATCCCACCCACCTGGGGCTGGGGCCCCTTCCCCTCCTTCTTTTAACTTCTAGCGCAGGGAAAATCCTCCCTTTCTTTCCTTTTTATCATTTTTTTCATAATACCCAACCCTATTGTGAGCCATCCCCCCTTTCCCCCCCCTTTTAACCTCTTTTTCCCTTCTTGCTGTGGACGGTCTAAGAGTATGTGAATCGTAGGCAAACCACAAAAGAGCCAAACCAAGACATATATAATTGGAGGGAAGTTACCTCTTTTGCTGCAACTGCAGCTCGCAGCTATTTCCTTCACATTGAACCTCAGTTAAACACTTGAGGGAGGATTTTGTTGAACAATTCGCCGAGATTCTTCTTTTTCTTAGAAAGCCTTTGTTCATGTTCATTTCTCTAACGGGGACATCGAGTTCCTTTGGTATGGAAGTGCAACGAAGGTCAATGTCAAGATCTTACATAATTTCTGGTTGGGAAGAGTTTGATATCTTGGAGTCCAGTACTTGGATAGCTCCATTAGCTATGTTGATCTTCCTTCCAACCCATTTTAGGATAGCCTCCTAATTAGACTCTAAGTCCATGCATACTAATAATCTAAGTAGCCATACTAACCCATTAACATGCTAAACCCAAGACTAATTAACCTAGTAACACCTAACACTAACTACTATCAATCCACCAACACCACCCGTCAAGCTTGGAGTAGTCCATGACTCCATCATGATACCTTGAGTATGCTATTTCAAGTAATTTGCTCTGCTATTTGTAACCAAGAACCTGCAATTAAAACCAGAAAGTGAGCATATTCGAATTCTGTTCACTTCAACCATGAACACCACATATCTTAAATCTAAGGATGAACCACAATCACATGAATCTTCGACACAGTATCAGGATCAAGGAAAGGCTTGACTGTGTTTCAGAGCATGCTGGTGATCTCAATGCCGTTGTCAATGCCCATTTCAGTGAAGGAGACAGAAGCATGTAGTGATTTGTAGTTGTGTTCCGTCCTTTTGGTTTCATTTATTTTTTTACCTTTTGCTCCATTTTCAGGATAGTTTTAGTTCGCATTGCCAGAGACCCGTATGGATGCATACAACAACCAAAAACTTGATATCAAAACCCTATATCATGAAGCAAAACATCAGAAGAATACAAAGAAATCAGTCTCTTAATTGATGGTTACCTCAAATATACATGTTAACCACCTCTATAAAAAAATACCCCTTCTACCAAAAAAAAATAAAATACCCCCTGCAAGCATCCCACAACTAACTGCTGCCAAATATCCGACATTCAATTTAATACTCAATCGCTGCAATTGTCAAACACTTCTGTTGACTACTTAATTAGGGAAAGGAGAATTGGTTTGACTTAACGTTTGAAGGGTAAAGATTCGAGGTGATTAATGACAGAATGACCACAACTGTTTTCAAGCAAACACATTTTGACATGGAAAATATACAATAAAAAATCAATTGCTCTTTCAAGGCAGTAAAGCGTTTTATAGGTCTAATCAGCTCTTTCCAATTGAAGGTTCCTTTTTTCATCCCTATTTTTCTAAACGCTCATAACAAAGCTATTGCCCATCATAAATTTTACCGTAAAAAACATCAAATAACAAACACACAAAGTATTAAAAAGGTTCGTCGCTCTGATATCTCAGGTTCATAGTTCCTTTTATCTAATCCATTAATGAATCACTTTATCTATAATATCAATAAATTTGGATCTAAATTCACTATCATATCTGAGTAGGCTTATTCGTTCAACTTTATGTCAATGACAACCCATATTTCCCATTCCAACAATTGATATGATATAAGTTAAAGGTTGATGGCATTCCAATTTTCTCCTCAAACCCTCAAAAGTTTGCAGATACGAAAAACAACCTAAGCATATACATTCTAGGAAGGACAACTAATAATAATAATAATAATAATAATAATAATAATAATAATAATAATAATAATAATAATAATAATAATAAGAAAGCCACTTATAGATGAGCAAAAGGGATAAGGTCAAGCAAGGGGGTTTTCTTCGAATACCCGCCTATGCATATTTTTGTAATTCAAAGAGAAGAAACTTCATGCTAGTAAACTACATGAATGCCAATCAGCTAGATCAATTCCACTTCAATAGTAATCAAGTAATCAAACTATGTACTGTATCAAATGTTCATACTATTTCTAAGCAAAAAAATAGATAATAGTCGAAAAATAATAATATTGAACTGACAGGGAGTTACTATAATCCACTTAATTCTGTATGAACAGCCAAAGGACGGAGCCTGATGAGCTCGGAGCCAACAACTAAACCGAAGGATTTGAAGAAGGGAGTAGAACCCTATATTTAACTACAATCAAACACAAATCAGCAAGATTTTTTTTATTTTTCTGAGAGTCAACTACATAGAGAGAACAATTGAAGCATATCTGAAATGCTCCAAGCAAGTTGAAGAAAAACCATAACTTTAAGATTTGGTTACATCAAACATGCCCCTGTACTTTGGAAAAATTATCAAACATGCCCTTCTGTTGAAATTTTCATTGAAAAAATTGTCAATCATGATTGAACCGGCATTTAGACGACCCAACATCAACAAATGGGAGGAAAAATGTCAGTTTTGGTCCTTGTTTTATTTCTTTGGGTCTCGTCAAAGTGAAATTATTAGAATTATTTGGCTATATAAAAGAACCAAAAAAAAAAGTTCTAAAGTGAAATTATTAGGGATATTTTAGACATTTGTGTCGCCCAAACCAAAATTTGGTCTTGGTTAACGATTTTCGGATGAAAATTTTAACAAAAGGGTATGGTTGATCATTTTTCCAAAGTACAGGGGGCATGTTTGATATAAAAAATAGTAGAGGAGCATATTTGATAAAACGGGATAGTAGAAGGGCATATTATACCTATAACTCTATTTTGTAAGATAGATAGAAATTTGAATTAAGTATTAAACTACAATTAAAACAATGAAAATAAAAGTATCAAAACACACAATAAGTACTTATGGGAGATTCAGTGGTCAGCTAATCGTTGAAAAAGTCATATGGTTTTCAGATTTTAGATTCGTGTATGTTTCACTCTCTCGTTGCAGGAAATTTGAAATGGAGGGGGAAAAAAACCTTTGGGCTATAAATATACTCAGAGAAGATTAGGCAGTTTAGTTCTCAACTTCCAACCCAGTTTTATGAAAAAGAGAAAAAAGATAATAATTATGCAATTGCTCTTTCTTTAATTTTGAGTAATGTAGAAAAGTGTGGTTTATTTTTAAATTTGTGATTCCTAAATTTATATTGATTGAGGGGTTATGTAGTGGATGTTTGTATAAGACTTGATAAACCTTCAACTAGCCTCGGACGGATTAAACTTAAATGTAGATGGTGATACTGTTCGTACTATTCAATTTCTTCGTCTCCTCTAGATGATGAGCTATTTATGATACTCATGATAAATGTGTTTGTTTTAGAAATGAGGAGAAGTTTTAAATGAGTTGATGACAAATGAAGAGCTGTCATTTATAAAGCTATATGCTACACAAAATGACAAAAGATGGTAATAAGGAAACGCTATAAGAAATGGTTATATTTGGGATAACAAATTAACGACTTGTTTTTGGAGGAAAACTAATCTCGGAATTTAAACCAATTACATTTAGAAATTTGTTTTGAAAATTGATAACGAACTATAAAAATTTAAAGTGAAACATAAAAAATAGAGGAAAAATAAGTATAATATATTGAAATAAATTGAGAAATGAGGTGGGTAGTCAAATTTCACTTCTGGTATGGTTAGCGGAGAAATGTGTATTGGGAAGCTAAAAATGTATTTTTTTAGAGTTTGGCAATGTAAATAGATTTTAGGAATGGATTTAGTCTAAGACTGTCCACAGCAAGAAGGGAAAAAGAGGATAAAAGGGGAAAAAAAGGAGAAGATGGCTCACAATAGGGGTGGGTATTATGGAAAAAAGGATAAAAGGGAAATAAGGGGAGGGTTTCTCCTGCGCTAGAGCCTAGAGGTTAAAAGAAGGAGGGGAAGTGGGTCCAGGTGGGTGGGAGGAGGAAGGGAAGGGAGGACCATGTGGGTGGCTTTTTTTTTGTTTTTTTTTTTAAAATTGTTCTATGGTTTTCTTATTGGATTTTTATGAGTTATTGGATTTTAGTGATAAAACTTTTTATGTCCAAATAAAAAAAAAATATACATCAAAATGTTCGTCTTAATTAATTAATACTACATATATAAAAATAATGAATAAATTATCAAAATAAAGTTACCATATCAACTCTAGATTGATTTTGAAAAAAAAAACCTCTCCCCAATACCCTTTTTTCCCTACCACCTATTGTGACCATTATCACTTCCCCATCCTTTTTTCCCACTTTTCCCATCCTTTTTTCCTTTTTTCCCTTCCACCATTGTGGATAGTCTAAGACTATAGTGGAGTGGAAAATCCTAAAAAGTGGGTCTGGTGGGTAATCTGACATTCTCATCACTAGCAGACAAAAGGTGGAAACCTTTTATGTAAAATCGCGCTATTTCAAATGCAATTATAGTAAAATTTACACTTTAAAACTTACGTTTAGATGTCAGTATTTCTACTAGGAGTGGAAATCGGTACGGTATCCCAATATCAAATACCGAAATTCCGAATATCGAATTACACTCTAAAGTCAATCTCAATCCCTAAATATTTCGGTATCTCAATCGGTACTTCAGTATCCCAATCGGTATTATCGAATACAAAATTAATAATCTTTGCAATTAATAATTAAATATATAAATTAGATTTGATTGTTTAATTTAGAGCGAAGAGACTAAGCAAAGAGTCTTGAATTTGCCTAGAGATAGGATATGAATAATGAGAATGGAGGAGAGATAACACCTCAAATTCTTGTCATTTGTAATCTTTAATATGACAAATTGGAGGATGAGAGACGACTAATACTAGTATTTGCCTTTTGGTGTTATGAAAATAACATGAGATTAGGTAAGAGACGAGAATGACTTAAACTGGATTTGAGTTGGATGGGGGCGCTTCTAAATTGTGAAAGAGTGAGGAATGACCAAAGGTTATGTGCTTGACAAAAAAAAAAGACCAAAGGTTATGTGCTATATTTTATTAATTTTTAATTTTCGGTATTTTTCAATATTTCGGTATATACGGATCCCAATCCCGAATACCAAATAGCACTCCAAAATGAATCCCAATCACAATCTCTAAAAAATAAGCAGATATTCGATAATACAAAATAATGATAAATTCAATACGCTATTCGATATATTTTAAAGACCGGGAACAAACTACAAAGCACTAGTTTCTGCGACCGCCATCACTTCTCATTTCACAAACCATTCAAGCGGCGCTGGACAATCACTTTCACCGATTCGAACTCGTGACACCACTAGATAACATAGTGAAGCCATCAACTTCCGCCATTCCGGTAACGCAAACCCGTGCCTCAGCTCAAAACTCAAAACCATAGCATTTACTCCTTCCACCCAAAAATCACAGTCTCTCTCTCATCATTAAAATATTTAATCTTCTTTTCTCCAAAAAAAAGTGGAAAAGTCACTCGAAATTCTGGATTGGATTAGGTTAGGCTTTAGCGAATAATGACAAATTATGAAGTAAACAGCCTGTGGAAAACTAGGAGAGCAAAAAAAAAAAAAAAAAAAAAGAAAAAAAGAGAGAAAATTGGGCCTGACCAGTGACCAGTGGCCACAGGGATTCCTCCTATCAGTTAAAAATTCAACACCCTACCGATTCATCACCCAGATAGATGCTCCGAGTTAGTTTTCTCCGCATCCTCGTCCTCCGAACACCACATGGTAATTCGACGCTTCACTTCTTGTCTTTCATTTCGTCCCTTTCCGCTTGTGTTTTTTCCACTTCTGTCTCTCCCGATTCACATCACTGTTCTTCGTTTAATTGCTGGAATCGGGGTATTCTATCCGGAGATTGTTGCGTTTGATTTTCATTGCTCTGTCGCGTGGAGTGGAAAGCTACTTGCTATTAGTTTGAGTCTCCCTTTTGTTCTTTCTCTTTTCTGGATGGACTGGGGGTTGGGAGGGTGGGTGGCTGTATCGCTCTTTGAAAATTTCCCGGGAGTTTGATTAGGTTCCGATCGATTTGGATTGATCTGGGTAATGGGTTCTTGTTTGAATTTGATTTGTAGTTACTGGCTTTAAGATCACTGGTTGATCTTAGGATTTTCTCGTTAATTCATAGGGTTTCCTTCGACTCTTCTCTGTGGATCTGTATGCAAATTTCAATTTTATTGATTTCTTATTTTTCTGTTGGGTAAACGCAGCTGCGGAACAAAGGATTTCCCATGCTGATTGCTGAGCTTTTTGGGTTCTTCTCACCTTGGCGTTTATAACTAGTATCTGGGTTCTAGAGTAGTATTGGACCTGGATATGGAAGACCCGGCTCTTCTTCTCATCAGTGATGGCTCTCCGGTGAATGTATTTAGGGAAAATAATAAATTGGACGAAGATGAGGAAGATTTTCGGAGCTGTTGTGGAGATGATGAGGTTTGGAAGGAGGCCGAAGAAATTGTCAAGGTTGAAGAGCCAAAAGCTGATCTTGACGAGTTTTCGGTGAAGATGTTCTTCAAAGGGGTCTCAATAACTGATTCAGGGCACTCCGGGCCTGGCTATTCTGGAATTGGTGTGGTAATGGAAAGACAGGAAAAGGCTCCCCTTGTTCAGGTGCAAAAGAAGCTTGATTTCTATGTTGAGTCCTCTGTTGCTGACTACTTGGCGCTTATGGATGGCCTAACTGAGGCCGTGCAGAATAACTTTCGCCATGTCTATGCATCCACGGACTCCAGTTTGTTGTATAACCAGGTTAGTTATCTTCTCATTGCTTGTGCTGTTAGCCACCAATTAATTCAGCTACTGTGATCAGCCATGAGGTTCTTTACGCATGGTGAAGGTTTGCTTTAGGAACTCTTAGGCTTCAGATGTCGTTTGCTGTTTAGGTGGCATGTCAGCATATTCTTTTATTCGTCATACTTTGTCTTCAATGCTGCAGCATCTGTGATGAACTTTACGAGGCTAAATAACTATGCTTCTATATTAGTAATTAAGAATTTCAGGATGCTGTTGTGGCTTGCTAGCCTGTGTTTCCTACCCTTTAAAAGTTCCCAATTCATACTTCTAAGTTTGGGAATGCTCTCAATTTGTTTATTTCTTAATGTCGTTCCTCTATCTGTATGGACTTATTATGCGTTGATAAGGACATCCTCTTTTTTTTTTTTTGGGTTAGTTATTCTGACATATTGATACATGCCTGAGCTGTAACAACGTAAACTTGTTGATTCAGCCTGAACTAGACGGAACGGATTTTGGTTGCTGTGGAATTTTCATTCATCATTCTGCATTCTGGTTAATGCAATAGATTCTCCCCCCTTTTGTTTTGTGGAACTGTTTTTGTAATTTCTTGGTGGTCAGTGATAATGACTATGAAGAGAAATTTGTATGAGCACACTCTTCGCGCTGCAGCTTCTTACTTGTTTCCTTTCTGTTTTTTAAGTGTAGCTTTTTAGTGATAATCTTATTTCTTCAAATTCCATTATATTATTGTTTACGCAGATAACACACAAGGAGAAAATCGAGAATCCACTTCTGATAGCATTGAGGGAAAGGATCGTTGAGCTCACTGGTAGTTTGGAAACATTTTTACTGAAACTCGTTCCCAGCTGTGCTCTGGAGAGACCATTGCATCTAGCTCAGATAGCAGTAGGCATTGTTTCGTTTCCTGGAAGTGGAGATAAAAAAACACATGGCAATTGCTCTTTTTGTTTTGAGGACAAAATGCTGCCAATGATGATCACACTCAAGTGTTCTCACAAGTTCTGTTCACATTGTATGACAAAATTTGTCGAAGCCAAAATGCAGGAGTCTTCTTCTCAAGTACCCATCAGATGCCCTCAGCTGGGATGCAAGTATTACCTGTCCATCTCGGAGTGTCGATCTTTTCTTCCTCATGCTTCATATGAATCTTTCATGGAAGCCCTAGCAGAAGTTGATGATGCTCTTCATTCTGATAGAATTTATTGTCCTTATTCAGATTGTTCAGTTTTGCTAGATCCTCGTGAATGTTTGTCTGCAAGGGCAAGTTCTTCAAGTCAGTCGGATAATAGCTTCTGTGTTGAATGTCCAGTTTGTCAGAGGTTCATCTGTGTTGGATGCAGTGTTCCATGGCACTCTTCATTGAGCTGCGATGAGTATCAAAACCTTCCGTTTGAGGAAAGACATGCTACTGACGCTACCTTGCACCGCCTTGCACAAAATAAAAGGTGGAGGCGTTGCACGCAATGTCGTAGAATGACTGAGCTCACTCAGGGTTGCTATCACATGACCTGCTGGTAAGTACACTGATTGACAGTTGGATGTCTGGTTTTCCATTTGTTTGCTTCTGTTGCAATGATTACCTGCGGTACCTGAATCTATGGATTGGTTACATTCTCTCACTAGTATATTGGATAATGTAGTCAAAACCAGCAAGTGAGCTGTGGAACGATATGGTTTGGTTTACTATAATTTGAGGATAGGAGAAGTCTGATGAATAGGGGTAGCAGATGCTGAGTCATTGAAGCTATAAAATGTTTTCCTGAAAGGATGATTGCAACTTGGAGATTTGTGTGAATCATCTGCTAGTGTACGTGGTAATCACTTGTAAGAGCTCCACTGAGGTTTTCGTGCTAGTTGAAATTAGGAATGGCAATAGTCGAGGGCTAGGCGGATGCCTTAATACCTTGGGTACTTTGACTTGGGGCAGGGGCTGGGTAAAGTTGGTCGATTTGGGTATGTGTCTTTTAAAGAAAAAATGCATAACAAGTTCATTCTTTCATAAAAAATCGATAAACAATACGTTTTTATTAAAAATAGAGAGGGTAACATGATTAATGAGTATCGAGAAATCGAGGCTCTTACATTAAAGTGAAAAATAGATTGAGTAGAAATTAAATAAGAGTAGTCGAGCAAAATGGTGGATACAAGGTTGACTCAACAGATAGGGAAGGAGGCGGGGCAAAATGGAGTTCTCATGCCCTGCCCAGCGCAAAATAGGTAGGGAAAGGTTGGTTTAAGCGGGCGAGATAAAAACTGCCATGACTAGGCGGCAAGGTGTTCAACTAATTGTTTCTTCTATTCTTACCCTAGTTTTCAATGACCAAAATATGTTGTTTCTGCAGGTGTGGTCATGAGTTCTGCTACTCATGTGGTGCTGAGTACAGAGATCGGCAACAGACCTGCCACTGCGCCTTCTGGAATGAAGAAGACAACAATTCTGACGATTTAATCACACAGTCTGTGCAAGAGTCCGAACAATGGGCATGGGAGACTTTTAATTCACTGCCCATGTTAATGGATGCATATTCAGACCAAGAAAGGTCACAGCTTGCACTGATCCAAAGATTCCTCTCCGGCGGATTCAGCCTGAGCGATCACCATCCAACATCCCAATCCCCTCCACGCTGTACAGATTCATACGTGGACACCATGAAAGACCTCCACCGGCTCCCATGGCTCGAGAGATTTGTATCCGTGATCAGTGACAACTACTACGAGGATTTCCTTCAGTGAAGAAAGTCAAATATATACTGAACAACTCAACTCATTTACGGTTTTCTTTAGGACAAAGCTAATCATTCCAGCTTCCCGCCATCAGAGCTCGAGAGGAGGTGAAGAGAAATGGTGCAAAAGGCGGGGGGTTGTCACTCGATTTCCTGTGCTTGCATTTTGCACAGGAGTTTGCATAAAATTGAGGAATATTTCAGTTCTCTAGACCCTTGATAGCTGCTTATGCTGTTATTCTACAGTTGCTGCTGCTGCAGTCAGAGAGTAGAAAATCCAGTAGAGTTGTGGTTTTTTGCTCTCTTGATAGAAAAAAGGAAACAGATGAAAGTTACTGTTATTACATCAGATAAAAAAGGGTAACATCTGCTGCCCTCTTCTATATTTGCTTTTCCTGAGTTTTACCGGTAAAGATGGATTAATCATTTCTGTGTAGAGTAGAATTGAGTAGAGTAGAGATATATATATATATATGTAGGGATGAAAAGGGAAAGGAAAAGTAAATCAACGGTATACAACGGCGAAGTACAAATGCTATAAAATGCTTCTTGCACTTGCATCCCATACACATTACACGGCCAAAAGTAGACAACTTAAACTAACAAGCAATAAAGCTTCTGTGGTGTCGTCGTCAGAGGCCCCATTGCAGTATTGGAACATCACCACCTCAAGCCGGAAAAACTACCCATCAGATCAGGGTTACTTGTTGATTCTTCCATAAAAAGGTTGGAAATTACACAGAAAAAAGCATGGGTGGACGGACCATCTGGTGGCAGTTAGATGCACGCAACGACAATTTTGCAGACAGATTTGGGACGTATTCCAAAACGAAGATTAGGCATCGTCGAGACCATAAGCGGATCGGATCCCCTTCAGAATCGTCATCCCACCCAATTAAGCAAAAAATGAAAAATATAAACTTTCCTCACAATTGTAATCAAATCGATGAGACAGTAGTGTTGCGGCAAAAAGAAGTCATCAACAAGAAGCAATCCCTTGATTGCTCCCGAGGCAACTTCAGTGGGATCCTTTCTTCCCCTTTTTACCTCTCTTTTGCCTTATTGCTTCGTCTTTTTTAGGTGGGTTTATATTATAAGGTGCACGCAACAACAATGCTCTGTTTTCCAAAATCTCATCTAAATAACGAAATCCCAACCTATATTAACGTTATGAAATGGGAAGCCCACATCTCTGTTTCTGTCGGCCTGTCCTCTATCCCGTTCTTCTCTTCCCAAAATATTCCCTTTGCTGGACAACAAAGACGGCTTGTCCTTTTGCACGTTGTGTAGGGATCAGGAAGTGACAATTATTGCATGCAAACGGTCAATTAAAAATGTCAACACGTTCTAGTTTCCCATCCTGGTGGTGGGGCGGCCTGGCTCTCTTTAAGTCTTCAACAGCCAGCAACATTCAATGGAGTTGATCATCAATTCATGGTAAGAAGTTCGAGCTAAGAGAATGAATTTTGGAGAGATATGCGTTTGGGTTTTCTGTAAGAATGAACACAATAGGAACAGAGGAAAAAGATGACCAAACAGGATAAAGAATTGAACCATGAACATACAAGTGTAAAATCTCACTAATCAAAAACTGTACCCAACGATTTCATAGTCACTGCTGTACTTCACGCAGCGCCGATTCTCTCGACCAAGAAAACTCTATATCAACAGAGCACCAATTAATCACAGCTGGAGAGTGCTCCTGGCCTGGTCCAGGGCAGCCATTGCTGATCCCACAGAGATGCCCCTTTTAAACTTTCAACAAGAGATGACATTCGTACCATAGCTGATTGCTTGAAGGCTGGAATCAGACATATTTGTCATCCATCTGTGAGGCCCATTTGATTCACCTAAAATGTTGTATGCATAAGAAGGCCATCTCACATCCACTCCACAGGAGCTGCTGCCCGTCGCCAAGCCCATCCTAATCGTCTTCTGAGTTCTATCGAGCGCAACGAGGCTCGAAAACGTCGAGAAACTGTTCCCTACAAACACATCTGACCTCAAGCACACCTCATAATCAATAGCTGATTGAATTAGATATGGGTACTTCTTGTAGATTCCGTCCACGCCAAGTTTCTTCTTCTCGATAGGAACCAAACCTTCGCTCCAGCCGGTTAGTATCGAAGAATCTTCCAACAGGCTATCGGCGACAGCAAGATAGACCATGGTTGGTGGTTTAATCCCCCTAATGTTTCCAACTCTTTCCATGATCTCCTTTTTGCTGCTGCAAATTTGGGTAATGTTTGATCTTTGCTCCAACTTCTTGCAGTGGATCATCCAGTCTATCTCTATCCTCATGTGAACCGCGATGTAAGGAACTTGCTGCGAAGACAAGCCATCATGTTCATCGTCATCTCCAGACCTCAATTGCTTCCCAGTATCCCTAATCTTGGACACGACTCTGTCTGCCTCTCTGGCTATCTCATCTACCAGAACCAAACATTCAAACACTCTGGCATAGTCTTTAACTGGCCAATGGTCCTGCCACAGAAATGGGTTCTTCCCAACAATTCTCAGGACTTCATGGCCATCAACAGGATCCATACTCACCTGTTTCAATTGATCCAGATCCCTCTGAACCGTCCACCGCCTTCCACTCCCCTTCTGAACCTCATAAACTCCAGTCTCATTTCTGATATCCGAGTAGCGACCCAACTGCACAAACCCGCTACAGAGCGAATTGAACTTCTCAAATTGGAAAACTCTGTCGAAGGAGATGGGCTGTAGGCGGTCCACTTCCTTGTAAAACAGAGATGCACTGAGGCTAGGCATTAGCAGCGCGCGGTTGAGCATTCTAGCAGTCAGGCAAGCTCTTGCAAATGCTATCTTCTGATTGTTTAGCCCCCATACTATCTGCGGCACTTCCAAGAACTTGTTCTGACGGATTCCGTTGTCAGAAGACAAGCTCTGACCCAAATCGAGCTTCTGTGGGCGCATCCCACCATAGCTAGAGAGGGGAAGAACAACGACGGCTCTGAAAAACAGAGCAAGGCCGATTAGAGCCAAGCACTTGTAGAGTAAAGAATCCAAATTCCTCAGTACGAGTCTCGGGTTCTTGCTGCCGGAGGGCAAGTCCATCTGGAGATTCCGGGATACAAGAAATGGAACTACAGCTCTTTGATTTCAAGCATTCTAAATCTGCATGTCCCTTTTTCTTTTCACAAGATCAAGAACTCCATCCAGCGAAGGAAATCTGCAGGAAGGGGAGAAGGAATCGTTAGTTAATTATAAATCGCCGGTGAATTCTATGAAGAGGGATGCGCGTAAACCATACCAAAGTCAACCCCGCCAAAAAAAAAAAAAACAACGAAGAACTGTAATTCACGTGAAACCCATCTGTAATTTGCAGAGCACGCAAGACCAAAATCCTCCGGCACAAACAGCAGGCGAAAGAGAGAAGCAATTAATGCAAAAGACGCGCCGGAGAGAGAAAGAGAGGGGCTAACCTCAGGGGAATTTGAATCTCCGCCACTGGAAACGACAAGGGAAGCTGCTGAAAAGAAAGCCGCAGCAGGTTTGTCTTTTAGGTCAGAAGATGTCAGAATTGGGGTAGTAGAATTAGGGTCCCATCTGTGAACGCCAAAAGCGAATCTGAATTCCGTCCGATGCCTCCCGAAGGGGGGAAAGAAGGAAGCAGAGAGACGCCGGCGACGAAGATAAAAAAAAAAGGCTTCAGATTTCGCTTCCTTCCGACCAAAAGAAAAACCCCATTTTGCGATTTAACCAACTACCAACCTCACCGGGATTATCCGTCAATCACGATCATGACAGCCCGTGAACAACTCAAAAGCGAAAGGGAAAGTCGCATAATAAAAAATTCCGAGGAAAAGAGGAGGGCGGGTGAGCTAGAAAGGAGTTGAACCAGGAGGGAGAATTGAGGAAGAAGACGAAGAAGAGAGGATGATGAGTAAGCGGTCTTGTAATGAGGCGACAGAGAGTGAATTGGGATTTCGTCGGATTCAGAATTGGTTTGGTCAGGCAGGCGTATGAATACGGAAATATTGGTTGGGGATTTGGGTATCGGTACTTCCTTTCAATCTCGTAGCTTCTTGAACCGAGGGACCGAAAATGAGGAGGATAAAAGGGAATTAAGGTGGGGAATCGTGGCGCGGGCCACCTGGAATCGGTTGGACCTGGCTGGCTCAGTGGGGCGGTCGCAACTTGCAACTTGCCTTACATTACAGAGCGGCGATTGGCCAAGGTTTCCGACTTGGGAAGCTGCGTACCCAATTGCGCGCGCATGCAGCACATGACAACCCTCCCATTTTTCCCTATATATTTTAGAAAGAATAACCAAATACGAGAATACGTAGATGGTCAAAAGGTCATAATTAAACAGTAAAAAACTAAAAAGTAAAACGCGTTGGTCAACAAGATGTTGAACCAACGACAAAATGATATATTTTGCCACAATATGAGCAAACATATTATACCTATGAAGAGCGAAATGAAACGAGATATGCCGGAGAGATATTTGCAAAACTGAACCTCCTTCAGAATGATACCTCCCACGGTGTGAACCTAGTCTTTCGCATTCATCAGCCGAATCAATACCTGCGAATTGCCACAAGATAAGATAATTATTTGTTTTATTTATTGTATTGACGGTTTTGGGTGGTGGGGTAGGTTTTGTTGTGTTTTCTTGTTGGCCTTTTATGAGCTGTTATTGTGATTTTATTCCAGTTCAAAATTTCCATTTCCATGATTAATCGTTAACCCATTTCTCGCCTCTTAATATTAGGTAGCTATCGTTCCTTGCTAAGGCAACATGCCAACATTCATTGCATGTTGCAACGATGTCGGCTGAAGAGCAAATATTGTGGCCCTTGAGACTTTGCGGGCTCATGGAAAAGCGAGAATTGCAACTCAACAAATATAATTTCATTTTCGCCCAGCCCAATAAAATTAAAGAATTCGGTCCAAAGTTAGGCTTTGCCTCATGTCCTCCCAGTCCCAGGGCCAGCTAAAGGTTTTCTAGCCCACACCAATTCGGTCCTGGTTCAACTTTGGTCTGGCCTGATTTTGTCCTTACTTTTGCAACTTTGGGCTATAAGTATGGTTCTAGTTGGGCTATAACTATGGTTCTAACTAGTGTGGAAGTTTGGTACCGGTATTTGGGATATTCCGAATACCGTATCGAATTTGTCTATATTTGGTATTACTGAATACACGTATTATTTCTTGGGATTGTGATTGGGATTCAATTTCAATTTTTATTCGGTATTAGGGATTATGGGATTGAGATCGGTATATACCAAAATACCGAACAATACCGATATATAAGCTAGTGTGTATTTTATCCTCTCACCTAGACTCTCTCATTCACTACTACACTACCCCCAACCACCAATATATTGTTATTTTCATAACACCTAAAAGCAAACACTAGTATTAGTCTTCTCTCAGCCTCCAATTCGTCAAATTAAAGATTGCCCATGAAAAAAACTTGAGATGCCACCTCTACTCCATTCTCCTTATCCATATCCTAGCTCTAGCCAAACTCAAAATTATTTGTTTAGTCTTTTTGACCTATATTAAACAATCAAATCTAATTTATATATTTAATTATTAATTATATAGGTAATTAATTTCGTATTCGATAATACCGAATGGGATACCGAAGTACCGATTGGGATACCGAAATATTTAGGGATTGCGATTGAGATACCAAAATTATTTAGGGATTGGGATTGAGATTAATTCTAGGGTGTAATTCAGTATTCGGGATTTCGGTATTTGGTATTGGGATACCGATACCGTACCGATTTCCACCCCTAGTTCTAACTACCCACTTGCCCGTCCCAATTATGAGGGTCGGACATGGTCAATAAGTTTTCCAAACCAAAATAGGATCGGGTCACATTCTGACCCTGGAGGGTTATAGTTCTTTTAGTTTTAGGTTTTATTCTCAAAATCCATTCTTATCTATTTTACCTACTATCCATAACAACAAGTGATTTGAAATTTCTCATACCAAAAAATTAGATCTCTTTGTAAAGTGTAAAAGTTTAGGTACTACAATGAAATCTAAAAAAATATTAAGGTACTAAAATATAATTTTTCTATCCAAATTTTGGGGATTGCTATTCCTTACCCTAAAAATCCTTATTCCTCGCCTTAATTGTGTTAAATTTACTCTAATGCTTTCAGTTTTTTTTTTGTCTTTCAATCACTTAACTCTAAAACAAACACATACATCCACTTATCGTCGGAGTCGGCCACCTTACCGGAGGCCCAATCGTCGTCAATTACCCTCCTCCACCCCACCCTGAACATGCTCAAAACCCACTTCCACACCAGCGTTGGATGGGTTGAAAATCCGTCGTCAGCGAAGAAAAAAACAAAAAACCTTTGTTGCACGCGTCTTCGTCTTCCTTCTGACGGCGGATCGTGTTCGGGAACAACCATGGGCCGCCTTCCTTCTTCTTCGCCCTCCTTCCTCCTCTTAGTCGGCGACAAAAAACGAATAGCAGCAGCGATGCGGAGCGATTCCGGCGGCAGGGAGCGATCTGGGCAGCAGGGAGCGATCCCGGCAGCAACGACGATGGCTATCGACCTTCTTCTTCATCCTCCTTTTTCCTTTTTCTCGATAACAATAGCAAGAATAACAGCGGGGACCTCACACGAGCAGTTCTTGGGTTGGCGGCAGGGAGCAGTTCTGGGGCGGCGACAACATCAATTTTTTTTTTTGCCCAGATTGTGAGGGTCGGGTTTGGGCCTTGGGGTTGAGGGGAAGGATTGTTTGCTAGGTTAGAATGGGGTTAGGGGTAAATGTATCAATTTAGTATGGTTGAAGGAGATTTTTTTTTAATTTTAGGGTGACGAATAGCGATTAAGAAATTTTTAAACCTATTTGTGAAAAAATGAAGTTTGGGTACTAAATTGTAAGAAAAAATAAATTCATTTCTCCCTCTTCGCTTTGGGCTGACCCCTGCTTGGGCCATCTTTCTCCGGGTTTCACCGATTGGGCTGGGCCTTGACAATATCCCCAACAATTTCCCCCAGTTAGGCGCCTAATGCTCCATATTAGGGGCCTAACTACCTTCTGGTTCTAGGATACACAATACGCCCCACTGCCCTTGCTTCCCAACTGCTTAGAACGCCTCCTTGCAAATGCGCGTCTTCTTGTTTCTTGTGCCCTCTCCCCGTTCCTCCTTGGCGTTCGTGCGCCTCTTCTACTTGCTAGGTTCACTCTGTTGTACTCTCGGGCTTTCTTCCCTATTCGTGCCATACGAGCAACATTGGGCGTCTGCCTTCATCAATTTGGCATCATTGTTTGGCTTTCCGCTTCCCCTACTTTTTGCCTACCCGCTACGATTGTTGGGCTTCCGTGCCCCCCTCTCTTAATGATTTGACGTGGCTGTTGGGCTTCTGTTTTTAACGATTTGACGTGACCATTGGTCTTCCCCATGCCCCCCTCGCTTTGATTCGAATTTTGAATTTTGAATTCCAAGCGGAGCCATTACTCCTCGTTTTCTCGCTCTTCCTCTCTCCTCTCCTTCATTCCTATATATTCATCCCCCTCAGCCTCCTTCTCATTCACACCAAGCAAAACACCTTGTCTCTTATTTCTCTCTCTAGCCCTCGCTTCATGCCTCTGTTTCATCCGCCGAGTCAGTGCTTGCGCTCCAATTCATACGCCTCACCATGGCTTCCTCTCAACAACCAACGTCCTATGCGGGCGCTCCATCGAACGCCCCCGCCGCCGACTCTGGTGATTCCCTAATTTTCTCTCTGATTTCGTTGTCCCCTTTGCGCCTTCTTCCTCTTCGCGCCTTGTTTTAGGGCGCATGACCTAGCGTTGCACGAGTTGCATTAGGTTTGTCCCCAAGTGCCTTGAATGAGCCTCCGAATGACGTGTCGGTGCTTTACACTAGTCTGACGCGCGACGACATTGACGAGTCAATGATTCGGCTGCTTAATCTGGAGTTGACCTCTTCCTCCTCTTTTGAATCAGGCACCGATGCGCTTGGTGAGTACGTGCTCCGGACTTGGGAGATGATGTGGCCTCCGGGATACATGCTCGATAATATCCCCGGAATGCTCGAGGAAGAGGCAGGTCCCCCTGATGACTCGATAATTGCACATGTTTTTCCATCTACTTCTTGATCGTTTAAGCTTGCATTATCTCTTCCTTGGCCTATTTTACGCTAGGTTGTGTTCCTTTATCACATTTTAGGTCCTAGCATGTAAAGTGAAGCATAGGCGCAAGTTTCAAGTCAATCAGAGATCAATTGGCGATTCGGGAGAAGAAACTCGGGCATGACTTGAAGAAGAATGGATTTCTGCCTCATTTATGAACAAAGAATCATGCAAGCTTGTCATGAAAATAAAGAGGACGAGATTATGAGCGTCTGGGATCAAACGGTGACTGATTCGGAGTCCGGACGAGGGAAAAACGAAACATTGAATATAGAGGAACAAGTTCGGCAGTAAAAACATGGGTCGTATTTTATCTGGCCCCCGCTAGTGTTTTTACTGCCGAGGGCGTGTTGTGAGGGCTGCTGGGGGCAAAACACGGGTGGACAAAAGTAAAACACGGCAGTGTCCTCGACCATATTTTGCCCAGAATCGGGTTTTTGAGGCAGATTAAAGCCAAAGGAAAGAGAGAGCTGGGTTTTGGTTCCCAAACACCCAAGGGACGAACCCTAGAGAGAGAGCGACTTCGGAACATTCTTGGAGCTATTTTGGAGGAATCCTTTGCCATTGGAGCTCGGGAATCAAGCTTGGAGATGGAGATTGAAGATCTAGATCAGATTTCTGCAATCTCTCTCTTCTCTATGGAGTAACTTCCCTTCACTTAGGTTTTGAGGAAACCTAGTTCCATGTGTTAGGATCTTTCTTGTATGAAGTTTTGGATGCTATATGGTTTGATTATAATTCATTGAGGCATGATTTATTGAGTCAATTGAATCTTGATCAAATTCTCTTGATTTCTGCTTTAACCTATGATAGATAGAATCTGATTAGGTTAAGAGAGCTTCCTTGATTGATAGTGGTGAATTGGTTGTGCAAGAGTCAATCAATTCACTGCTTTGTACTGGAATTCATTCTAGTAGTGGAGATCTGTGTGAATCGCCTTAGCAGTCTATCCCGGTGAAGGCTAGTCGCCTGTCGAGTATTCTGTCTAAGAGGGTTTGGTAAGCTTAAGAGATTCCAAGCTAATTTAGGATCTTCCGCAGTTTAATCAACCAAAGGTAATTGCAACTTTGACCTAATTGAGGAGCTAGGGGGAATCGTACCTAAGTGAGTTCCCAACTTGTAATTAGTAGAGCAGTTAGTAGAGTAGTTTAGTAAATCAATCCTTAATCTAGTTTGCTAGATAATGAACTGAAGCTGAGTAATAGTGACTCTAGAGACCCGTGGATTCGATATTTATTACTTGTGTCACTATACTGCAGTCCCTTTTATTGGTTACACTTGGCCATTGTTAGATGTTGTGTCGTAGCGAGTCAAGTTTTTGGCGCCGTTGCCGGGGACTTTCTAGATTATTAGGAAAGGCAGAAGTTTGTTACTTTAGCATTTTTTTTCCACCCTTGCTTTGCGCTTGGGTGTTTTTGTTTTTGTTGGTGCATATCTGAATTATGGATCCTAATGGCTTCTCCAACTAGTGGGGGTATCCACCACCATCTGAGTGGTATTACCCCGAGACTTCCTAGAGAAATCAAGGAGGAGAAGACTATGGATTCGGGTTCCAGTACCAACCCCCTTACTACGGAGAACAATCAGACCCCTGGGCATATCAAGAACAACCTCCTTATCAATAAAAATTCCTCCCACAACCAGGCCATCAGATCTTGATTTAGCCACAGCCCTCACGGGCCATCCGGCAGAGCCATGCTACACTCCATAGTCAGATCCAAACTATCACTTGAGGCTTCTCGTGGAGCAGATTGCTCGAGTACCTAGGAGATCCTTTCCCGAGATGGATCCTCATATCTAGGCCATTTCCAAACTGACTTCTCCTTTCCCCGTAAAACAGAGGATACCCTTCGGAGCATAAAGAAGCACATAGAGGTCATTGAGAAAGCTTGTTCACAGATTTCTCAAGACAACCTTTATGCTGCCATACAAGTAGAGGTGGAAGAAGAAGGCAATCATGAGGATGTTGAGGAGCATACAGAAGTTGTCAGAGAAAGCTCCCATGATAATCATGATCAAGTGTATCCTCTGGTGGTAGATCACAACATTCCCCATTTCCGCTCTGACATTCTGGGCCAGAGCGAGGAGATGCAAGCTGAAGTTATTGAGAACCTTGCATGGCGACTTGCTCTCCAATCCGTTATGAAAGAAGAAGAGAGAGAAAGGGTGAGGAAAGAAGTTGTGGAGGATGAGGAAGAAAGCAAAGAAGAGGTAGTTCTTGATCTTTTCCAAGGAGAGAGACCATATTTTGAAGAAGGAAGGGGGGTTGAAGAAGCGAGTGGTGTCCAAGCTGGGGATGAAGTTGAGGTGGAAGAGGCTTGCAACGGCCCTATAATACAAGTAATGCGAGAGTCAATCAATTCACTGTTTTGTACCGGAATTCATTCTAGTAGTGGAGATCTGTGTGAATCGCCTTAGCAGTCTATCCCGGTGAAGGCTAGTCGCCTGCTGGGTATTATGTCTAAGAGGGATTGGTCAACTTAAGATATTCCAAGCTAATTTAGGATCTTCTGCAGTTTAATCAACAGTAGATCAACCAAAGGTAATTGCAACTTGGACCTAATTGAGGAGCTAGGGGGAATCGTACCTAAGTGAATTCCCAACTTGTAATTAGTAGAGTAGTTTAGTAAATCAATCCTTAATCTAGTTTGCTTTATAATGAACTGAAGTTGAGTAATAGTAACTCTAGAGACCCGTGGATTCGATATTTATTACTTGTGCCACTATATTGAAGTCCCTTTCATTGGTTACACTTGGCCATTGTTAGGTGTTGTGTCGTAGCGAGTCACCTCCTCATACATCTAAGCTACTACGCGTGCGCCTTCTGAAGTTAATAAGGGGTGCTCAGATGCCTTCTCGGTGGCATTATGCCTATGCGCCCTCTACTGCGCGTATTAGAGTGTGCGGGGAAGGATGGTTAGGGATTTATCAGGAGTTTTTTAGTTTTGGGCTCCGCTTCCCTATTGACCCCATCCTAGAAGGCATGCTACACCTTAGGCAGTGCTTCCTTGGGGGCCTTTCCCCAGTATGCACCTTCCGACCCAATAAGCACCGCGCAACCCTCCTGCCTACGTCTTGCACCGGACGCGAGTCCATCTTCTGCCTACGCGCCTCGAGTGACCATCGAGTTGAGCACACCCGACTCTTCGGGGTTTAAGGCGTACAAGAAGAGAGCGGGTGCCCCCTACTAACGTCGGGGAAGAAGGCCAAACTTGATAACTTAGTGGCTTTGAGCGTGCCCGCTAGCCTAGTGATGCCCGCGATTGGAGAGCATACTGGGCAGCTTTTGCCTCCCTATCTCCAGCCCCCGGCGCCTCTACGCAGCTGTTTCTTTCTCATTTTGTCATGATCGAGCGCCCCGACCACCTCGTGACGTCAAGACCTCTGCGCAACATGTCCAACCTCACTGTGCAGGTAACTTAGTCGGTTAGATGTGTGCATCTTTGATTTAGTTTATGTGTTCCCAGACGCCTTTTCTCATGATGATTTATTTTGTCGTAGATGATGCTCCTGATCGAGTCCACCCCACGGGTGTTCGATCAACTGGCGAGGTAAAACAGCAAAGCCATCTCTGATGGTGAGCGCCTTCGATCCGACCTCCTTGTTGCGCAAGAGAAGCACTCAGCCTTAACTATCGCCCGTGACAAGGCGCAGGCCGAGGCTGAGGCGTGGGCCGCCAAGCTGACTAGCGGAATTGAGGTAGAGGGAAGAAGATTAAAGCTGAAGTCGAGCAGGAGTGCCAATCGCGCTATGAGACGCATGCTGCCACTCAGAAGGAAGAGTTTAAAAAGGCGGTGCAGGAGCTTCGAGACAAGCAAGCATAGTTGGTCAAAGAGCGAGATCTCCTACGCCGTGAAAAGGAGGCGTTCCGTGGGAAGGCGCTCAAGCTTGCTGAAGAGAACAAAAAGTTGAAGAAGTCCAAAGAGCACTACAAGAATGGTTTAAAGGCGTCTCAAGATACCGAGGCGAGCCTCTCGAAGGACTTAGCCGACTTCTGCAAGTCGGAGGTGGGTCGGAATCTCCAAGCTGACACCGTGATTGATACGATGAAGATCTTTCGGCACAAATTCAGCAAGGATCAGCCTGACATTGATCTCGACGCTTTGTCCTTGATCGAGTATATCCTAAAGTTCATGGATAGCGGCCGTTAGGCCAGCGATCTTGGGCCAATTGTGGGGCTGGAGGTTCCCCTTCCTGTGGAAGAGGAGGCAATTGATGAAGAGGCACATGGGATGTAGCGACCCGATCCTTTTCAAAAACCAACTCATAACTCAAACCAAAAACCGGTTACTCCGGAGCAATCAAACCACTTTTTAAAATAAACTAAACTGACAATGTTTAAGAATTTCAAACAAAAAGCCTAAACACTTGGACAAAGACAATCCCAATACTTTAAATGAATGAACTCAGAATCTCCAGTTTACACTCCTAACCATGTAACACAGAAATTAAACCATTCTAGCTCTGACTCTTCACGAATTCCTTGACTTCTCATCAATGCTGGTGCAGCTACTCGCCTCGCCTTGCCTCTTCTCAATATCCACCTCTACTAACCCTTCCTCGACCTGGTGAGTGAGAGGGGGCCAGTCTCGTCGTTACTTCCTAAGATCTTTGCCCTTAAGAAAACTTTCTACTAACAAGTTATTAGAGTTTCCTTCCTAGCACGAAAGCCATTCTCGCTTTCTGCTCTTGAATAATCATCCTTACTAAAACACATTATTTGGGTTCTTGACTTAGACAAAAGTCGTTCTTGCTTTGATCTTTTATACTTTGTTATCAACCAATCTATAAGAGATCTCTACTCCTATCTTATCTTTAGAGTTTCATTGCTTATATTCTTAATCCATAGACACCAACACTAGGGACCACCGCGCTACGTCTCGCCGTGCAGTGTCCCTACCCTAGTATGCCAACCGCATTACGTCTCGCGGTCCGGTTGCATACCCAAACTCAGCAATGGTACTGCGTTACGTCTCGTCGTCTAGTCCATGCCCAGTCAACTACTGTGTTACGTCTCGCCGTCCAGTAGTGACCCCAACATACTCGATCAACTGATGCGTTACGTCTCGCTGTCCAGCAGTGATCCAACCATCTACCGCGTCCATAGTGGCCCAACCGCCCGGGGGTTCATCTTACCATTAACCAACTATTACAATCATACATCCATACATTCATACATAGCACAACGCGTGCCTCCTCCCTTACAGGCGGTTGGATGCCTCACACACATATCGTGCATTACTCAAAAATTAATTAATTAATAACTTGAACGAAAAGCATAAACTAAAAGACATGCGACATAGATTTTACCCCCTTTACACTCACCTCTTTAGCCACGTCAACGTCTGCATTATCACGCTCAAGCTCCGGGTGTTTTTCCTCCTTTGGCTCCTCCTCTATTAGTTCATCGTCTTCCTCTTCGACGACCCTCACCATTGGAGCTCTGCCGCCATTCTCTTCGAGGTCCCTCCTCGGGCCACAATTCAGCGGCCAACTTCGAACTCCCGACACCCCGGGTCGTCTAGGAGGATAGGGTCGGGGCCTCTCCATCGCTTTACCCCCGCCAGTCGCGATCGTCGTTGCCGAGTTCTCGACCTTCCTCCCGCCTCCGCTTGACACGGCTCTTCCTCTCCTACTTACCGACGTGAACCTCTTCATCATGAGAGACTACAACGTTTGATCGGCGGCTAACTTTCTCACCTTCTTTCCCTCCAAAGTCGGATTATCCTAGGAAACTTATTAATAAGAAATTCATATTCAAAGACAACTTTTCTCGATTTAAAACCCATTTTGAATCACTAGAACATCCTCTCCTCTAAATTCAGCCCTCGAGCCTCGCTCCAAAGGTCCCTTAACCCCCATTAAAAAATTACTAAAAATAATCCCTTCAAAATCGACCATTTTTCCTAATTATTTTTGTCGTGGACGAAGTTTTCACCTAACTTGAACCTTATTAACAATTAGGATAATAATTTTACTATGTCAACCATGACCACCTATACCCTGTAAAATTATCAAACCCTTAAAATACACTAGGTAATATTTTTATTTAATTAAAATAAACATTCAAACAATTTCTAAAAATAGAAATACATCTTCAAAAATCCCCAAATTAAATTACAGGCATCTCCTAGACCTCCCTCAATTTATAAAATTATTAAACCCAGGAACAAACACCCAAAAAGACTCGAAACACTTTAAAATATCTAAAATAAGGTTCTACAAATTCCCAGCAGCTTTAGTGACCACCGAAAAATCTGTCACTAAAGGCCTGAACGTCTGTTGCTAAAAACTCAGAATTGCACCCTCATGAAAAATCCCAAAATTAATCGACCTAAATCAAAGTGATTGAGTTCCCTTACCTCTAGAACGTGCCTAGGACTAGATTGGATGACCCGGGACATTGATCGATGATCAACTCTCAACCCTTGCCGCAAACGCTATAGTACAAAATACGAATTTCAGATTAGACTATCGATGAATCGAGTTTAGAAATCGCGAAGGGGTTCGTAATCCTTACCTAGAAACACGAAAGGGATAGGATCAGGATCAGGATCGAGGCCGAGGTCAGGTGGGGAGCCGGCGCTCCCTTTTTTCCCCTTCCTTTTCCTCGCAGCGACGACTACTTGCAATACCCGCGAAGGATTTTTGTTTTGTTTGCTGGGTTGTTTGATGATAATAATAATTGGGCGAGTGGGGAGGCCGCTCGGCCTTCTTTGGTCGCACCACTACTTGTTTTTTATAATAATAAGAATAAGAATAATTATTATTATTATTCTTAATCCGCTGTTGCAACTATTAGTATGTAATCGTCAATCCAACCGATCACGAAATTTAGACAAAAGCCGTTCTTGCTTTCATCCTTTATACTCCTAAGGTCTTTTCCCTAAGCAAACTTTCTACTAACACGTTATTAGAGTTTCATTCCTAGCACGAAAGCCATTTTTGCTTTCTGCTCTTAAATAATCATCCTTACTAAAACACGTTATTTGGGTTCTTGACTTAGACAAAAGCCGTTCTTGCTTTCATCCTTTATACTTTATTATCAGCCAATCTATAAGAGATCTCTACTCCTGTCCTATCTTTAGAGTTTCCTTGCTTATATTCTTAATCCATAGACACCAACACTAGGGACCACCGGGCTACGTCTCGCCGTCCGGTGTCCCTACCCTAGTATGCCAACCGCTTTACGTCTCGCCGTCCGGTTTTTGATGAGGACATCAATGGACCAGTCACACGTGCTAAAGCAAGGACGTTGAAGGAGAAGCTTGCGACATATTGGGAGAGCTACTTTGGAGCCATGGACGTGGAGCTATTTCGAGGAAAGCCATATATGATGATTCGAGTGGAGGAAGAAGGAGGAAGTGCTGAAGAGAAGGCAGATTGCAAGAAGCAGCCTTAACGGGTTTGCTTAACGGGTCCAGCCTTAATGGGTCCAGGCTTAACGGTTTGGGCTTAACGGGTTTGCTGGGCTGTTTCCGAGTTTCCATGTTTTAAAGTCGGTTTATGATTGTTTTTTCATGTTGGAGTCGGATTTGCGTTGTACTTTGCCTATTTAAAGGGATGAACACGTTGGTTTGCCCTTAGACGATTATTATTGAATTTCAGAGGCTATTGTCGAGTTCCCTACGCGTAATTTGCCCTAATTACTCTGTCAAGAATCTCCAAAGTGCTAGAGCGACTCTTATCAGCTAGGTATTCACCCTAGTTGTGGCGAGCTACCCATATTGATTTCCCTTTATTTCGAGTTGAATCTGTCCGATTGATTCATATATCGATTGCTCTTATTCACGGTTGAGTACTGTCCGATCGATTTCCATCCTATCCGGTTATGTTTGGTTCGAGAAGCTTGACCCTGTGCTACTTTGATTACATCAAGTGGTATAAGAGCTAAGGTTCAAATCAGTGACGTGTTCTTGAAGTTTTTTTTTGAAGATCTTGTGCGTTCTTGTTCGTGTTCTTGGTGGTTTTGTGCGAGTTCTTGAAGGTCTAGCGTGTTTTTGAGCCGCAAGAAAGGAGGTTGTTTGTTCTTGGGAGTTCTTGGTGTTTCTTGTGAGCAAGAAGCAGGTTGTGCGAGTTCTTGAAAGTTCTTGTGTTTTTGGAGTTTTCTTGCATCGCAAACATGGAAGCAGCACTCGAAGCGATCAGAAATCAATTGGAGAACATTGCTCGTGCTCAAGAAGAGCAAACAACAAGGCTTGCCGAGCAAGCCACGAGGATGGAGGCTTTCGAGACAAGGCTCCAGCAGCCGGTTGTGGTCGACGCTCCTCCACCATTGGTTCACGAATTGCAGCGTCATATGCGCTAGCATAGACGCCTTGGAATGCATCAAGCTGAAAGGAGAGCGCAGCAGAAGCATCGTGAGGAGGAGTTTAATGACGAGGAAGAAGAGGGCTTTGAGGAGGATGATGATTTGCGAAACCTCAAGGTTACGATTCCACCTTTTCGCGGTACCACGAACCCTGATGCTTATTTGGATTGGGAGCGAAAGATGGAACTAGTGTTTGATTGTCATAACTACTCCGAGAAGAAGAAAGTGACATTGGATGCCCTAGAATTCTCGGATTATGCACTTGTTTGGTGGGATCAGTTGGGAACGAGACGAAGGAGAAACAGGCAGCGTCCTATTGAGACGTGGGATGAGATGAAAGGAATTATGAGGGATCGATTTGTACCGAGTTCCCATTTGCGAGATATGTATCAAAACCTCCAGCTTCTCCGGCAAGGAACTAAAAGCGTTGAAGATTATCACAAGGAGTTGGAAGTGTTGATGATACGTGCTGATGTGAGAGAGGACCACGAGGCTACCATAGCTCGTTTTCTGTATGGTCTCAATCGAGAGATCAAGAACGTGGTGGAGATACAACTGTTCCTTGAACTTGAAGATTTGGTGGATATGCAAGTAAAGTGGAACGACAGCTTTGAAATGGGAGGTTTCAACCCTCCACGAATTCCACATGTTCGAGCCAAGGAGTTGCAACCAACCCTAAGCCGCAACTGCCCGTGAAAGAAGCTCCTAGACCCGCGGCAAGGGCTGATGGTGCAAATCCAGTTATGAAGTAAGGTGGATCGTCGGGGGAAATTCGTTGTTTCGAATGCCATGGAAGAGGACACATTGCGAGCCAGTGTGCCAATAAGAAGACCCTGATTTTGCTTGATAATGGCGAGTATGTATCGGAGGAAGAGGAAGAGACCACCGATTCTGATGTCGATGAGTCTATGGAAATGGAACCACCTCCAGGAAGTTTGTTTGTAGCATAGAGAGTATTGTCTGTGCAGCCTAAGGAGGAGAGTGAACAGTGAGAAAATATCTTCCATACGAGATTGGTAGTTGATGGGAGGTTGCTGTCTCTAGTGATCGATGGAGGAAGTTGCACGAACGTTGTGAGCGCGTGTGCGGTGAAGTGGCTAGGGCTGCCTACGCTGAAGCATCCAAAGCCATACACGCTGCAATGGCTTAATGATCACGGATCCATCAAAGTCACAAAGCAGGCACTAATGAAGTTCGAGATTGGAGATTACAAAGATGAGATTTTGTGTGATATAATGCCTATGCAAGCTGCGCATGTGCTTTTTGGCAGGCCATGACAGTTTGATCGACAAGCACATCATGATGGAGTGACAAATAAGTACAAGTTGCAACATGGAGGACAGAAGTTCGTGTTGAAGCCTCTGTCTCCAAGTGAAGTATATCGAGATCAACTCCAAATGCAGCAACGTCAAGAGCAAGAAAAAGCAAGTAATGCCTCGGCCAAGAAAGGAGAAGAGGGAGATGGAATTGTGGATTCGAAGGCAGTGATGCTAGCACGCAGTGGAGATTTGAAGCAAGCTACCTGTGCACGAGAACCTTTGATTGTGCTCATGTAAAGGGATGTGCTACTCAATCAAGAGCTACTCCAAGAAGTTCCAGCCAAAGCAAGAGTGGTGTTGGATGAGTTCGAGGATGTGTTTCCAGAGGAAACACCGAAGGGGCTGCCTCCTATTTGCGGAATTGAGCACCAGATTGATTTCGTGGCGGGAGCTCAAATTCCAAACAAGGCAGCATATCGTGCTAATCCGGAAGAGACCAAAGAACTGCAAAGGCAGATTGACGAGCTCATGGAGAAGGGGCATGTTCGAGAAAGTTTGAGCCCGTGTGCAGTTCCAGTGATTCTCGTGCCAAAGAAGGATCACACCTGGCGGATGTGTGTAGACTGCCGAGCATCAATCAAATTACAGTTAAGTATCATCATCCAATCCCACGATTAGATAATATGCTTGATGAATTACATGGCTCTACGGTGTTTTTCAAAATTGATTTGAGATTAGGTTACCTCCAAATTCTTATGAAGGAGGGAGAGAGTGGAAGACTGCGTATAAGACCAAGCAGGGTCTATACGAATGGATGGTGATGCCCTTTGGTTTAGCCAATGCTCCTAGCACGTTCATGAGGTTGATGAACCACGTTTTGAGGCCATTCATTGGCAAGTTCGTGGTCGTATACTTCGACGACATTCTAATCTACTCGAAGTGCATGGAGGATCATCTTAATCACTTGAGAGAGGTGTTGGCGATGTTGAGAAAGGAGAAATTTTATGCTAACCTCAAGAAGTTCTCATTTTGCCCTTATAGTGTGATTTTTCTTGGTTTTGTGGTGAGTGCAGATGGATTCAAGGTGGCCTATTCCAATCAACGTGAATGAGTTGCGGAGCTTTCATGGGCTTGCTGGGTTCTATCGTCGATTTGTACCCAATTTCAGCACCATTGCCGCACCATTGACATCCATCATCAAGAAGAACATTACGTTCTATTGGGGAGAGGAGCAGACCAGAGCATTCGAGCTGCTCAAGCACAAGCTCACACACGCACCTATCCTGATGTTGCCGGATTTCAATAAGACATTCGAGGTGGAGTGTGATGCTTCTGGTTTGGGAATTGGAGCAGTGTTGATGTAGGAGAAGAAGTCGATATCATACTTCAGCGAGAAGTTGAGCCGGGCTGCCCTCAACTATCCTACGTACGACAATGAGCTCTATGATCTAGTTCGAGCCTTGGAGACGTGGCAGCACTATCTATGGCCGAAGGAGTTTGTGATTCATAATGATCATGAATCGTTGAAGTATTTGAAAGCTCAACATAAGCTGAAGAAGAGAGATGCTCGATGGGTTGAGTTCATTGAGTCCTTTCCATACGTGATCAAGTACAAGCAGGGCAAATAAAATGTAGTTGTTGATGCCCTATCTCGAAGGCATACACTGATCACTACGATGGGAGCAAGGTACTTGGGATTCAAGCATATTAAGGATCTCTACATTGATGTTGCTGATTTTGGAGAGATCTATAACAAGTGTAAGAAGCATGGAGATGGGAAGTTTTATCGGAGTGATGGCTATTTGTTTCGAGCTAGTCAGTTGTGTATTCCTCGAGCATCACTTCGAGAGTTGTTGTTGAACGAGGATCATGGAGGAGGCTTAATGGCACATTTCGGTGTAGACAAGATGCTGAGTTGTCTTCAAGAGCACTTCTATTGGCCGCACATGAAGGGAGACGTGGAGAATCTGTGTGCGAGGTGTCTGGAGTGCAAGTAGGCCAAGTTCAAGGTGCAATCATCTGGATTGTACACACCACTGCCAATTCCATATGCTCCATGGATCAACATCTCTATGGATTTTGTGTTTGGTTTGCCGCGGAAAAGGAAGGGAAGAGATTCAATTTTTGTGGTGGTGGATCGATTCTCGAAGATGGCACACTTTATCCCGTGTCATAAGACGGATGATGCTATTAACGTGGCTTATTTGTTTTTCAGGAAGTGGTGCGATTACATGGGATGCCGCGTTCTATAGTATCCGATCAAGATACTAAGTTTCTAAGTTCCTTTTGGAAGACGTTGTGGTGCCAACTGGGGACAAAGCTATTGTTCTCTACCACATGTCATCCTCAAACAGATGGGCAAACAGAGGTTTTCAATCGAACTCTGTCCCAGATGCTGCGAGATGTGATCAGGAGCAACATCAATGTTTGGGAGGAGTGCCTTCCCCACGTGGAGTTTGCTTACAACATGATGGTGCACTCGACGACGAAGTTCACTCCGTTTGAGCTCGTGTATGGTTTCAATCCACTCACTCCTTTGGATTTGATGCCATTACCTTTGAATGAGTAGGTCAATCTCAATGGAGCCAAGAAAGCAGAGTTCGTGAAGAGTTTACATGAGAAGGCGAGATTGAACATTGAGAGAAGGATGGAGCAGATCATGCGCAATGTGAACAAAAACAGGAAACCGAGGCACTTTGAAGTTGGCGACTGGGAGTGGGTGCATTTGAGGAAGGAGAGGTTTCCCCAGCAGAGGAAATCAAAGTTGATGCCCCGATGTGATGGTCCTTTTCCAGGTGGTTTCAAAGATTGGAAGCAACGCCTACAAGATCGACTTGCCAGGAGAGTATGGAGTAAGTGCAACGTTTAATATTTCTGACCTTGCACCTTATTTGGATGGCAATTCGGAGTTGAGGGCAAATCCTTTTGAAGAAGGAGGGGCTGATGAGGACATCAATGGGTTAGTCACACGTGCTAAGGCAAGGACGTTGAAGGAGAAGCTTGCGACATATTTAGAGAGCTACTTTGGAGCCATGAACGTGGAGCTATTTTGAGGGAAGCCATATATGATGATTCGATTGGAGGAAGAAGGAGGAAATGCTGAAGAGAAGGCATATTGCAGGAAGCAGCCTTAACGGGTCCAGCCTTAACGGTTTGGGCTTAACGGATTTGTTGGGCTGTTTCCGAGTTTCCATGTTTTAAAGTCGGTTTATGATTGTTTTTCCATGTTGGAGTCGGATTTGGGTTGTACTTTGCCTATTTAAAGGGTTGAACACGTTGGTTTGCCCTTAGACGATTATTATTGAATTTCATAGGCTATTGCCGAGTTCCCTACGCGGAATTTTCCCTAATGACTCTGTCGAGAATCTCTAGAGTGCTAGAGAGACTCTTATCAGCTAGGTATTCACCCTAGTTCTGGTGAGCTACCCATATTGATTGCCCTTTATTCCGAGTTGAATCTGTCCGATCAATTCATATATCGATTGCCCTTATTCACGGGTGAGTACTGTCCGATCGATTTCCATCCTATCCGGTTCTGTTTGGTTCGAGAAGCTTGACCCTGCGCTACTTTGAGTACATCAGTTTTATACCCAAACTCGGCAATGGTACTGCGTTACGTCTCGCCGTCCAGTCCATGCCCATTCAACTACTGCGTTACGTCTCGCCGTCCAGTAGTGATCCTAACATACTCGATCAAGTGTTGCGTTACGTCTTGCCGTCTAGCAGTGATCCGACCATCTACCGCGTCTAGTAGTGGCCTAACCGCCCGAGGGTTCATCTTACCATTAACCAACTATTACAATCATACATTCATACATAGCACAACGCGTTCCTCCACCCTTACAGGCGGTGGGATGCCTCACACACATTCGCGCATTGCTAAAAAATTAAATAATTAATAACTTGAACGAAAAGCATAAACTAAAAGACCTGCGACAGAGATTTACCCCATTTACACTCACCTCTTTAGTCGCATCAACGTCTGCATTCTCACGCTCAAGCCCCATCTGTTTTTCCTCCTTTGGCTCCTCGTCTATTGGTTCATCGTCTTCCTCTTTGAAAACACTCACCATTGGAGCTCTGCCGCCACTCTCTACGAGGTCCCTCTCCACAAAATCCAGCCCCTTTTGAATCATTAGAACATCTTGTTCTCAAAATCTAGCCCTCGAACCTCGCTCCAAAGGTACCTTAAGCCCCTTTAAAAATTTTCTAAAAATAATCCCTTAAACCGACCATTTTTCTTAATTATTTTTGTCTTGGATGAATTTTTCGCCTAACTTGAACCTTCTTAACAATTCGGATAATAATTTTCCTATGTCAGCCATGAGCACCTATACCCTGTAAAATTATCAAACCCTTAAAATCCACTTGGTAATATTTTTATTTAATTAAAATATACATTCGAACAATTTCTGAACATAGAAATTCATCTTCAAAAATCCCCAAATTAAATTACAGACATCTCCTAGACCTCCCCCAGTTTATGAAATTATTAAACCCAGGAAAAAACACCCACAGAGACCCGAAACAATTTAAAACATCTAAAATAAGTTTCTGCAAATTCCCAGCAGCTTTAGTGACCACCCAAAATCTGTCACTAAAGGCCTGAACGTCAGTTGCTAAAAACTCAGAATTGCACCCTCACAAAAAACCCCAAATTAATCGACCTAATTGAAAGGGATCGAATTCCCTTACCTCTAGAACGTGCCTAGGACTAGATTGGATGACCTAGGACGTTGATCTCCTCGTTGATCGATGATCAACCCTCAACCCTTGCCGCAAACGCTATAGTACAAAATACGAATTTCAGATTAGACTATCGATGAATCGAGTTTAGAAATCGCTAAGGGGTTCGTGATCCTTACCTAGAAACACGAAAGGGATGGGATCGGGGTCAGGTGGGGAGCCGGCGCTCCCTTTCTTTCCCCTTATTTTTCCTCGCAGCGGCGGCTGCTTGCAATACCCGCGAAGGGTTTTTGTTTTGTTTGTTGGGGTGTTTGATGATAATAATAATTGGGGGGAGTGGGGAGGTTCATTAGGGGGAGGGTTTAGGGAGTGGGGAGGCCGCTCGGCCCTCTTTGGCCGCCCCACTACTTGTTTTTTTAATAATAAGAATAATAATTATTATTCTTAATTCGTTGTTGCAAATATTAGTATGTAATCGTCAATCCAAACGATCACGTATTATTGGTGCCAAGTGTTATGGCAAGTTTTTTTTATCTAGTGCGCCTCGCTTGCCCTTCCTTTGCTGGCGTGTTTGCCTTGCCCATAGTCGTACCCCCGCCATGGGTTAGCTTGTGCGAACTCTGCCCCGCCCAACGGGGTTGGGGCGTCTTACCATTACAACACAACCACGATGTGGGCGCATGAAGTTCGGGTGCGTTATAATTACCCCATACTTGTGATATAGGCGCAATAGGTCAGGGCGATTTACGATGGTAGTACATTTATGATCGGGCGTGTGTGATCAGGGCACTTTATCATTGTTCTAATCCATCGCATGCCCGCAATTTGGACGAGGCGCTTTACGATAACAATCGTGTATAGAAATGAGGGGCGCAATTAGGAGGGCGCTTTTGAAAATTACATTCCAAGTACAATGAATGGCGCATGGTTTCCCGTGCGCTTTACAACTAAACATAAAAGACTGATTATGTTCTAATTGCACACATTTCATCCCCATTTCCCTTGGGCGTTTGTAGCATTTGGACTCCCAAAAGGGTGGTTTTACGCTAGGTTTTGTGTGTTTCAGGATCCAACAGGTGAAACCAACCCCGAAGTTGAAAGTTGGAAGAAAAGAGGCAAAGACCGCGCAAAGAGGGTGATCCAGGGGTAGTTCACGTTTATCATGGGAGTTCACGGTCCACTATGACCATGAACTGAAGCCCATAACCATGAACTGCGATGCGTCCAAGAAGAATTCTGCAGTTACTACCGCGGGACGAGTTCACGGTCAACAAGACCCTGAAGATTGAGGCCAAACCGTGAACTCCTGGTGGCGAAGCAGTGCATTTCGACATCGCGCTCTGTGTTCACGAACGCGTTGAAGAGTTCATGGCCGTGAACTGAGGCCGTGAACGGAGCCTGATCCTGGTATATAATGTGAGCTTAAAGGAAGAGAGAGGGAGAGCCAAAAGTGTGAGAAAGTGTCTTCTTCAGATTTTAGAGAGAGAAAGGACGAACCAAGAAAGAAAGAAGGCTAGGGTTTGCTCTAAGTGGTGGATTGGGAAGATTCTCCCCAAGAGAAGATCAACACAAGCTCAAAGGAGATTGGAGGCATCACCATGATGGTTTCTACCTTTTCCTCTTGTGTTCTTCCCCTTCCTAGCATGGAGTAGTACTCTTTTTCACTGGTGTGTTGTGAAACCCTAACTATTTGCCATGTAGTTGTTGGGTGAATTGAATGATTGTTTATGGGTGTTGTTTAATACAATGATTGAAGTATTTTTCATGTTAATTGTGCATGTTTGTGCTTAGCAATCCAATTGGCCATTCTAACCTAGATGAGAAGGAAAACCCCCTTTCAAGGGAAGCTCAATTGAGTTGGGATTCCTTGGGCTTTTTAAGCCACCTATCTTGGTTAATGCAGGGCAAACCTCTATGTTGAATTAAGTAATTTGGTTAAGCGCGATTAAGTCGACCAACCATTGGGTTGAGTGAGAGAGTAAGTCAACCATCGATTGCCTTAATCAAGAGGGCTACTTGAGTAGCATATAATGTATCCCTTGGTTTGGCAAGCGAGAGTGTGGTCTACGACCATAGTTGCGTTTCCTAGCGGTTCGCGGTCACCTTGCCCGTAACAATTAATTCAATTCCTCGTGCCATAGTAGTAGTTAGGGGGAGGCGACACCCGAGTGATCCTTCTCACATAGAGCTTTCAAAACCGTTTACTTTTGTCTTGCTTAACTTTAATTGGCCATCTTTTCAACCAAATCCGATTCGCTAGATAATGTTTCAAACAATTGAAGTAGCAGTACACGGACCGGCCCGAGTCAATATTTAAACATACTTGCCCTATATTGCACCCTACTAAGGTTTATACTTGGACCTTAGGCGGGAATTAATTGTGATATTCGGGACGAGTCAAGTTTTTGGTGCCGTTGCTGGGGACAACAGTCCGTTATCTTGAAAAGGTTGTTTGGTGTTAATCTAGCTTTTAATTTCCAGTTTAGAAAGTGTGTGTGCTTTGCTTGTGCTAGACTTGGTATTGTTTTCTAAGTGTGTGTAGGGAGGTGCATGACCCGGAGCAATCCGACACCTTGCTACCACGTGACGAGGACATAAACCGAACTCTCCGACTCCTAGCACGGGAGAGGGAGCTAGTGGAGGCAAGGAGGAGAAGTGAAGAAAGGGGACAACAATTTGGTCCCGGTGTTAGTGAAGTAGAAGTTGAAAAAGTGTAAGGTGAACCCGACATTGGAGTAGAAATGGCGGGGAACCAAAGTGAAGCAGGAGCCGCCCAACCTCGTAACCTGAACGATGCGGCGGAAGAAGAGGAAATCTCAAGGACAATGGGATATTAGATGGTCCCACGGCCGGCGGACATTCAATCGCTAATCTTGCACCCTCCCGTGGCGGCCAACAATTTCGAGATCAAGCCGGCTCTAGTGACCATGATATAGAACAATGCTTTGTTCTACGGTCATTCGACCGAGTCACCAAGAGAGCATGTGCAAAGATTCCTGGATCTCGCGGGGAGCTTGAAAATCAATGGCATGCTGGCTGAAGCTTTGCAACTAAGGCTTTTCCCCTATTCACTTGCGGGGAAGGCACTCCGGTGGCTAAACAACCGCCCGCCTCGTTCAATCACCTCATGGGATGATCTTCTCAACGAATTCATGACCCGCTACTGCCCGCCTTTGAAGGCGGTCGATTGGAGGAAGAAGATCACCCATTTCGAGCAAGAAGAAGACGAGACCTTGAGGGATGCTTGGGAGAGATTCTCCGATTACTTTCTTCAATGCCATCACCATGGGTTCGAGGTGTAGTTTCGGATTGAAACTTTCTATGGTGGACTAATCCAAGAAGACAAAATTCTCATTGACTCTCTATGTCAAGGGAAATTGATGAATATGACTCCACCGCAAGTAACCGAATTGCTCGAGGACATGGCCCTCAAGGGGTACGATTGGGGGTTGACGAGGAGCGGGAAAAGAAGTAATGATAGAGGAGTGAGAAGTGTGGGAGCCAGCGCTCCATTTGAAGCGAAGCTTGACAAGCTGATCGAGGTAATTCTTGAAGATAAGAAGCAAGAAAAGAGCCCGGTGATATCTTGTGATTTGTGTTTGAGCACTAGCCATGAGATGGCGAATGCCAAGCAATGAAGGAGGCAACCACTCCGGAGGAACAAGTTAACTTCGTGGCAAATGCTAGGGCTAATAACCCGTATAGCAATACTTATAATCCCGGATGGAGGAAGGACCCCAATTTTGCTTGGTCATCACTGACTAATCCTAGACCCCCTGGCTTTTCAAGGCCCCACGGGCAATTACCAACCTCGGCCAACCTTCATCCAACAAAGGCCTCAAGTCCAAAGCTCAAGCTTCCAATAACCATACCAAGTACAAGGTGGCCAAGGGTTTCAACAAAAACAAAAATCTGACACGCTATCCAATCTTGAAGACCTAGTGGACACCTTTGTGAGTACGAGTGCTCAAAAGTTTGAGAAGCCATCAAGTGAGCTTCCAAAGTTTGGAGGTGCATATCGGCAATCTTGCTGGGATCCTCACCGAGAGACCCAAGGGAGCACTACCGTGGCGAACCCCAAGGATCATGCCGGGGTGAATGCAATTCAAGTGGGAAGTGGAAAGGTGACTCCGGGAGTTGCCGCTCCAGAAGTGAGGGAGACGGAAGGTTCCAACCCGAAGGATGGAGAGGAAGAGCCCTCGAGGGGAGAGAAGAAAGTGGCAAGGAAGGCATCACCGACACCACCCCCGGTGGTTGAGTACAAGCCACTCCTTCCTTTCCCCACGAGGATGTACAAGGAGAGGTTGGAAAACGAGTGTGTAGGTTTTATGAAAATGCTCCGCAACCTCCACCTCAATATCCCTTTCCTTGAAGCCATGTCTCAAATGCCGAGGTATGCAAAGTACCTCAAAGGATTCCTCACCAAGAAACCAAGGTTTGAAGGCCTCGCCAACGTGACTCTTGGCAAGGAGTGTTCGCCTTTCCTCCTCAACCGCTTGCCCAAAAAGCGGTCCGACCTAGGTAGATTTACTATCCCTCTTGGTATTGGTAACCATCATATAGAAAATGCCTTGGCGGATCTAAGAGCTAGTGTTAATGTGATGCCCTACAAGCTTTTCAAAAAGTTAGTGGGTGAACTTAAGACCACTACGCTTAGCATCACTTTAGCCGACCGTTCGGTCATTAGCCCGAGAGGCATTGTGGAGGACATGTTGGTGAGTGGGCAAGTTTTTCTATCCGACTGATTTCGTGATCCTTGACATAAGTGAGGACTCGGATATGCCACTATACTCGTTCGTCCCTTCCTGGCCACCGCCAAGGCATTGATAGATGCTAATGAGGGAACCTTAATCCCGAGGGATGGTGGAGATAGAATCACTCTTGAAATTGACCCTAAGGCTAGAAGTGAGGAAGTAAAGGAATTAGTTTCGAATGATGTGAATGTGAGTGGAGGAGAACCTCCAAGGCGAACCCCACTATTACTTGTGTTGCATGTGGTGATATTGAGTAGGAAGTCAAGGAGGGTACTATGCCCAAGGAGAAGAAGAAGAATGCTTGCAGGCAAAAGATGAAACAAGCTTTAGCCCAAAGGAAGGAGAAGGCCAAAGCTAGTTTGGCCGGCCAAGAGGGCCACCTAATGAAGCATAAGTTGGGAGGCTACATGCCTCACGCCGACAACGTGGCGGATCCACTCTCGGTGGCATCATGTTCCAAAGCATGATAGATCCGCAAAGTCAAGCTAGTAACGTTAACTTAGCCCTTGTTGGGAGGCAACCCAACGGAGGTTTGTTTTCTTTTTCTTGTTTTCGTGTTTTCTTTTTCTTGTTTTCGTGTTTGTATTGAGTGAAGACCATACCTCATCTTGGCTTCAACTCTAGCTCCTCTCCCACCTAACACTTATCTACTGCTGCTACTGATGATCTGCTTACACATAGCATAAGCAGAGAAGAAGAATAAAAGAGGGTCAGCTCATAGCTGAGTGAGATAATCATAGCATCGTGAGTTCATAAAAGAGCATACCCCTACCATACATCTAGCAAACAAGCCAAAACACTAGGATCGGACCTCAGCCATCCTCATGTCCCAATGGGCAAAAGACTCAACCACCTTGACTTATGCATGTGTGTCTTATCATGTTTTACTTATAGGCGCCTGGCTACTCCCATGCTAATTACTCTCACGGGAATACGGACCAAACATCTCGTGGATGTGGTCATATCGGACCCACCACTGCCGGTGTAGTCATATCGGACCTGACACCACTCTGGGTGTGGTCATATCGGACTCAACACCACTCTGGGTGTGGTCATATCTCATGATGAATCAACGGTCAACACCACATCAGGGGTGTGACATAACATATCATAACGGAGTAATAGCATGGGGAGCCCTAATTACTATGTAATTGACCATGAGACCACAACACTCATATTTGGTATCCTTATACATGATTCATATCTCATCTTGCTTAATCATAATTCATTACTTGCACATGTACTTGACCTGACCATAATTGGCTCAACATAGGTAAACTAGGAGTCGTATAGTTGCACTTCCTCGGGATAAACCCTCGTGCAAGTCATCCTACTTAAAACATCATAATATCACCATGGGATATATATTTTCCCACTTGTACATCCAAATACATCAATCATGAAAAATCATACTCAATCACCTTTTTGAACCATCATAAGGCATATCAACAGTCAAGCCCACAATTTGCAACGTATACAAAATCATCAGCATAAACAAGGCCCATCTCGATTAGGACAAGTCAATAATATCATACAGTAGTCCAGGGTTCATCATATAGCACAAAAGTTCATACACCCCTAATCATGCCATTCTAGTTCACCTAGGTCAATTGTAAGCATCAATATAATTATCGTGATACGACAAACCCGGTATGCCGTGCTAATCCCTCACCAGTTCTGGTTGTTCAAACACCGGTTTAACCTTCCCGTACTAAAACGTCAATTTTAGGAACGAACCCCGAATTAAAATCCGAGACCGTCCTAATATCCCCTGCAGTATCCCCGTCAATATTAGTTCTAGGCTTCGGGTCAAATTCTCGATAAAAACACATCAAACCTTAGCCGGAGCTAAATTAAGCGATTTGGACCCCGACCTAAATAATTGCCAAAATTCAGGGATTAGAACTAGAGGATTGATTACCTCGCTGCAGGAAGCTCGTATATGAAATTTGGGCTCAATCTGGCTTCCGGATACTCCGAAACCCTAATTTTGCTTATCGGGAATTCAAGAAATTTCTGAACCAAAATCTCGTTTTAAAGCTCTAAATCGAAAAAGCACGATGAATGGATGGATTAGGTATTACTTACGAGACTTTTGGATCACTAGAACTCAAGAATTGAGCTTGGAAAATTTTTCCTCGTCGCTCCCCTGTATGCTCTCTCTGCTCGCTCTGTTTCCGTTTCCTCTCGGTGGGAAATATAAAAGATGATGATGGGGGGAAATAAATGGACCGGGGGAGGGCAATTATATGTGTAAGTGGTCTGAGACTGTGACCGACTTATATAAAGTATATATAATATATTATATATATAATTATATATTATATATATATATATTTAATACGTATACTTATCCGATCGACCGATAATCCGATTTTCGTCGAAATACTATCAAAACGCTTGATTTTAATTCGCGAACTTTCTAACGATCGAAATATGGGTTTGCTGGAATGGGATGTTATAATTCTCCCCTCCTTAAAAGATTTCGTCCCCGAAATCTACCCTTGAGTTGTACTCTAAGTCCGGTTACTTACTCTTAACATGGTCTATCATAGATAAACCATTACCTAACTCTTAGGTTAGGAGATCTGAATTACATAACTAAACACATAACACCTCAAGTTCCCAATATAAGGTTTCAAAAACCTACACTGGGCTATCACAACAAAAGCACATCAACAAGTTCGAAAGCATAATTCACTAAACCAAGTCATTAACCTGCAAAATAGGTTGCCACTAACACAAGATCATACCAACCTACAAAATATTTACCACAGCATCATCAAGATTCGTATCTCTATTCAAATATCTACAACTGCAACTTATCATGTCATCATAGTCTAAACTCAATTGCATTGCATAGCTATCCACCATGCTTCTCGATTAGTTAGTAGTAACAGTAAACGTACTTCGGTTCAAACTACAAGGAAACATTGGCCTTCTTTTGATCCACACACCACTTGTGTCTAACCAAGTTATTCACTTGGTTGAAACAAAACTTTCTTCAAAATCATTACTTGGACAACACGATAAAAACTCCACATATTTTCAGAAATCTCTTAAACCATAAAATTTTCAACATTCCTTCAAATACTCAAAATCATGTTTGACCATATGCAGCTGACTATGCAACACATCATCACCTTTGGTCCCAATCCTGGAAAGTTTAGTTCAAATACAGGTATGGAGTACTTCCTGCCCTTTTGAGGGTGATCAGTCCTCAAGAGTGAAAGTAACATACCTATAATGCAGAAAACAAACCAGCTCTGATACCAAACTGTAACACCCCACCCTGTACATATTACCTAATCATATTGTTCATACAATTGCAGCGGAATTAATCTTGGGTGTTACATTAATTATCAAAATTTACCCAAATAAAATCTCGACATGAATTACTCGCATAATGGGCTAACAGTTCTTGCAACTTATCCTGCAAAATCATTCATCACAAACATATATACTCACAACCATATGCATTGGCTTTCATAGCCATAGCCACAGTTTCCATACTCCACAACTGCATACCATACTGATACATGCTATAATCATCACAACTTATATAATTACACAATATACACATATCATCAACTTTCCACACCTGTGGATATCTCACACTACATCAGAAGCTAGTATGCACATGAAAAACATTCTCAAAACATTTTTACAAAAAGGTGTGGATCACTGGCCAAAATCTCAAGTAGTCGTCCAAGCACAGAATAGTTGAAGACCATACCTCATATTGGCTTCAACTCTAGCTCCTCTCCCACCTAACACTTATCTACTGCTGCTACTGATGATCTGCTTACACATAGCATAAGCAGAGAAGAAGAATAAAAGAGGGTCAGCTCATAGCTGAGTGAGATAATCATAGCATCGTGAGTTCATAACAGAGCATACCCCTACCATACATCTAGCAAACAAGCCAAAACACTAGGATCGGACCTCAGCCATCCTCATGCCCCAATGGGCAAAAGACTTAACCACCTTGACTTATGCATGTGTGTCTTATCATGTTTTACTTATAGGCGCCAGGCTACTCCCATGCTAATTACTCTCCCGGGAATACGGACCAAACATCTCGTGGATGTGGTCATATCGGACCCACCACTGCCGGTGTAGTCATATCGGACCTGACACCACTCTGGGTGTGGTCATATCGGACTCAACACCACTCTGGGTGTGGTCATATCTCATGATGAATCAACGGTCAACACCACATCAGGGGTGTGACATAACATATCATAACGGAGTAATAGAATGGGGAGCCCTAATTACTATGTAATTGACCATGAGACCACAACACTCATATTTGGTATCCTTATACATGATTCATATCTCATCTTGCTTAATCATAATTCATTACTTGCACATGTACTTGACCTGACCATAATTGGCTCAACATAGGTAAACCAGGAGTCGTATAGTTGCACTTCCTCGGGATAAACCCTCGTGCAAGTCATCCTCCTTAAAACATCATAATATCACCATGGGATATATATTTTCCCACTTGTACATCCAAATACATCAATCATGAAAAATCATACTCAATCACCTTTTCGAACCATCATAAGGCATATCAACAGTCAAGCCCACAATTTGCAACGTGTACAAAATCATCAGCATAAACAAGGCCCATCTCGATTAGGACAAGTCAATAATATCATACAGTAGTCCAGGATTCATCATATAGCACAAAAGTTCATACACCCCTAATCATGCCATTCTAGTTCACCTAGGTCAATTGTAAGCATCAATATAATTATCGTGATACGACAAACCCGGTATGCCGTGCTAATCCCTCACCAGTTCTGGTTGTTCAAACACCGGTTTAACCTTCCCGTACTAAAACGTCAATTTTTGGAACGAACCCCGAATTAAAATCCGAGACCGTCCTAATATCCCCTGCAGTATCCCCGTCAATATTAGTTCTAGGCTCCGGGTCAAATTCTCGATAAAAACACATCAAACCTTAGCCGGAGCTAAATTAAGCGATTTGGACCCCGACCTAAATAATTGCCAAAATTCAGGGATTAGAACTAGAGGATTGATTACCTCGCTGCAGGAAGCTCGTATATGAAATTTCGGCTCAATCCGGCTTCCGGATACTCCGAAACCCTACTTTTGCTTATCGGGAATTCAAGAAATTCCTGAACCAAAATCTCGTTTTAAAGCTCTAAATCGATAAATCACGATGAATGGATGGATTAGGTATTACTTACGAGACTTTTGAATCACTAGAACTCAAGAATTGAGCTTGGGAAATTTTTCCTCGTCGCTCCCCTGTATGCTCTCTCTGCTCGCTCTGTTTCCGTTTCCTCTCGGTGGGAAATGTAAAAGATGATGATGGGGGGAATTAAATGGACCGGGGGAGGGCAATTATATGTGTAAGTGGTCTGAGACTGTGACCGACTTATATAAAGTATATATATAATATATAATTATATATTATATATATATATATATATTTAATACGTATACTTATCCGATCGATCGATAATTCGATTTTCGTCGAAATACTATCAAAACGCTTGAATTTAATTCGCGAACTTTCTAACGATCGAAATATGGGTTTGCTGGAATGGGATGTTATAGGAGGCATGGTGAAATACGTCGAGTCAAAATTTTCTCAGAAGTGCCCTGTTTTCACTCGAGTTCACATACGGATTTGAATGTCAACGGTCTTACAAGACCGTGAACAAGCAAACGCGTCCGTGAACCAGACACTTCTGCAGGTGAACCACCTGCCGACCAACCCTAGTTGACAGACGGGCTTGAGTGTTCACGGTCTCTAAGACCGTGAACAAGCCAATGCGTCCGTGAACGCCGTGCTTCGCCTATAAAAAGGGGTGTGGACGGTGACTCTTCACTTCATAACCCAAAACTCGCTGGAAAATTCGAATTCTCGCTGGAAAACCGCGAAAATCCGATGGTTTTTCATTTTTCACCCATTTTCAGCGAGCAAAACCCAAAACTAACTTCATACCCATTCTCCCCACATCAAAACCGACATGTGCTGCAATTTTGGGGAGATTTGGGGAGGGTTTTATCCGGCAAGGTCGCCGGTGGCGAGTCTCTGACGAGCTTCCGACAAAGATCCGGCGACCACTCTCCGGTATGTTTTTCAACCAGTTTTTGCCTTCCTCACTTTCTCCTACATCCTACTTGAGTCTCTAGGTTGGTTTTTCAGCTCTACCTTGTTTAATTTGGGAGAATCGGATTAGGTAGTGAAGTGAGGATAATTTATAGTGCCTTGAATGTTGAACCTAGAATTAGGGCGAGGAATTAGGCGAATTAGGTTGATTGAATGTTAAAATGTTGTTGCATGAGCTTAGTTGAGCCTTGGTGGGCATTTGGTGATTCAAACTGCTTTTATTTGTGATTTTGCCCACCAAGTGCTAGTTATTGAATGGAAATTGGTGGATGTATTTGAATGGTGGTTGGTAACCACCATGGCATGGATTGGGGTTCGAATCCTTTTTGTTGATGAACCTTGAAAAACCCCCAACCATGTCACGATGGGTTGAGCTTAAAAGTCTGAAATCCATAGTGGAAATAAGTGTGGGAGAGGGGGAGAATTTCTTTTTCCTCCCAATGAATTGTGCTAACGGATATTTCCATGTATGGTGTTTGTTTGCCAATTTTTGCAGGATGCTTAACGAGGAGCATGAGTTCATCAGTTACCTGGTGAACCATCCGTGGTTTGCTGACAAGTTTGTATACCAGAAGGACAGCCCGGTCGGGTCACACTCGTGGCTGGACCTGAACATGTTTAACATGTTCAGGTGCCGAGCCGCAATGTCGAGAGTCGTCTACTCCACGTTCGCCCATGTGGTCCCGAGCGGCAAGAGGAGCCGCCCGTACGTGGAGTTCATGCTAGGAGGTCAGCCTAGAGTGCTTACCTATGACGCCTTCACCGAGGCCATGGGGCTTGACCCAACACATATGAAGATGACGGAGCACAGTACACCGCCAATTTTCACTATCATGCTGCATTCCTGGCCCTCTGCCGCCCCGAGCACGAAACCGGGGAGTACGAGGCGAGCCGCACCAATGCAGTGAAGCTGAGGACCCCCTGGAGGATCCTCGATACTCTGCTCACCCGGTCGGTCGTCCCCAGCCTGCAGTCGGGACATCTGATGACCAACAGAGGGCTTATGGCTCTCTTCTCCATGAGGCATCCTGTGGAGCCGATCCATCTGGGATCCCTAATAGCCACCTCTTTCGCTCGGTGTCTGGGGCAGAACAGGGTGGATACCATGCATACGGGGGGCATCATCACGAGGATTGCCCACCACTTCGGAGTGGATGTAGAGCGATACTCCATCATCGGGAGGACCGAGCCCTTCCCAGTGGCCACACTGTACAACCAACAGCTGGTACTTTAGGAGAGGGGCATTGAGTACCTCGACGAGCTCCGACCTTCAGGAGCCATGCATCCAACAGTTGACCCGACTCTAGTGGATCCAAATGTAGGGGTTCCACTCCTAGAGCAACCACCTGCTCAAGCACCCGGCCGCCGACGGCCTCCAGCGCTCCAACGCCCCATACCACCACCACCAGTAGCTTCAGCACCCTCGACCGGCAGATGGAACTCCTCGAGCAGATGGTTAGGCGCCAGGGTCTCATTCCCGATGTTGAGCTAGGGCCTTCAACCCAGTGAGGTAGCCGACGAGGGAGATATGTGGCAGAGCCGAATTCTTTTGCCCCACTACTCTACTTGGAACTCTGAACTTTTTTGTTTTATTTTCTTTTGTTATGTGTGTGTGTGACCATAAACTACTACTAGTACTATCGTATTTTGGTGTGTAATAACCTCGCCTTGAGCTAGTCGTATTGTGTTTGTATGTGTATGTTTTTGTCTTTTCCTTGAAGCTCCAAATCTCCTACCCCGGAAACAATTCAAACTTTCACTCACCAAGCAAAGCGGTAACGTCATTCTACTCCTATCTTAGGCCATTGAGGGAAATGTCGAGATTAAGTGTGGGAGGTAGTCTACTTTTATGCTTGTGTGAGTGTGATTGATGCTTGGAGCCTTGATTTATGCCCAAATTTGAAAATTTTGCGGGCTCCAAGCAATGTTTGCATGATCAAAGTGGTCGGTTTGTAGGAGAATCTTGTGGTTATTGGCATTGACCTTGAATTGTTGCATGTGATCGAGTATGTCCTATGATGATGATTGAGAGGTGCACTAGGATAGTGCAAAGGTTTAGTTCTCATGTGTGCAAAAATGATTGGATGTTTTGACTCGATTACTTATTGATTACAATTGCCATGCATGTTGCTTTGTGAATTGGAATAGATGGTTGGGTGACTAGGTAGCCATGTGAGCTTTGAGCCGATCGTTTTCTTCTTGTGTGCTTAGATCCCTCTTACCATGGCGAGTAACATCACAATTGACACTAGTGAGTATGATAGAGGCATAGGATTAGTCCACGCCCAAATGTTGATTGTCCCGAAATGAATTATCCACTAGTCAACCCCTTTGAGCCTTGTGACTTTGGGGGTCGTTCTCTTGATAGGAGTGTTTTCCTTGTGAGCTTAATGGTGCAATAGAACGACCCCCCTCCCATCCTTTCTTCGTGTCTATACATGTGTCGTACTCGTCCTTGTGTCCCGGAGCTCTCACTTTTGAGCTCCATTGAGGTTCTACATAGGAGGATTGTGTGCGGTTCTTGCTAGGATCGAAAGTGAAAGGAAGAGTAGTGTTGGAGTGAGTTCTTAAAAAGAGAGCATTGATCGTTAAAAGTAGTGTGGCAAATGTTTAACTCTGTAGTACCCCCCTCAAAAAGAAACGAAAAAGAGGTAATAAAACGGGGTAAATAAAGTAGAGAGTGCCACAAGAAATCAAAGAGTATGCTCTAGGTGAGGTTTCTTGGCACACAAGCCATTGAAACCTCCACATTGTCTTAGAACTCCTTTGCTACCAAATCAAAGTGTGATAGCAAGAGTGGACCGAGGAAGAGTGTTTAAGGGAAGTTCATGATGGTTGATAGTTTGGAAGGGAGAAGCAAGGTTTTTGGCCGATGCTAGTGGTCGTTGTTTGTGAGGAAGGTTCTTAGTCGAAACCATAGAACCTTCGGTTTTAGGGTGAAGATGTAGGACCTCATGATGTTCTTGCCACCACCCAAATGGCCTTTTCCCCATGTCCAAGACAATCGCCGGTCATTTGAACACGTGTCTAAGACCTCCGGACAAGCTAGTGATGACAACCATTCCGTGAACTCTAGCATTTAGAGGTTGTCGCCGTGGTGTTGAGACGATAGGGTCGAGAGTTGATGATTGTGCACATTTTTTGCACCAAAAGGTCTCGACCCCACTGGTCAAGAGAGTGAGTGATTCATTCTTGTTTTGCATGTCATATCATACCCCAGCGAGGACCTTTGTTGCCCATCCGTTTGTTCCTTGGACTTGAACTCTATGCATGGTTAGTTGTGGTTGGTAAGTGATCTAGTTGAAACTTGCATTGATTTATGAACAATGTGAGAGCTTTTCATTTGCCCGTTTCTAGTAGCCTCAAATGTCATTTGTGGTGGATGTCGGTATTGCTTGCAACGGTCCTTTTGTTAATTGCCAATAGCCATTTGAGATTAGCCACTTTGTGCCCTTTGAATTGTCCCCAAAGCATTTTGATAGGTTGAGTTTTTTACCTTGTGTGAAATGGTTTGTTTAGGGACAAGGAAACGTCTAAGTGTGGGGGAGTGATTCGGGACTAATTGCACACATTTTATCCCCGTGTCCCTTGGGCGTTTGTAGCATTTGGACTCCTAAAAGGGTGATTTTACGCTAGGTTTTGTGCGTTTTAGTGTGTTTGGGGATCCAACAGGTGAAACCAGCCTCGGAGTCGAGAGTTGGACGAAGGCGAAGACCGGCCAAAGAGGGTGATCCAGGCGGATTTCACGGGTTAGCATGGGAGTTCACGGTCCACTATGGTTGTGAATGGAAGCCCAAAACCGTGAACCGCGATGCATCCAGGGAGAAATCTGCAGTTACTACCGCGGGACGAGTTCACGGTCAACAAAACCGTGAAGATTGAGGACAAACCGTGAACTCATTATGGCGAAGCGGTGCCTTTCGACATCTCGCTCTGTGTTCAAGGACGCGTTGAAGAGTTCACAGCCGTGAACTAAGCCCGATCCTGGTATATGGTGTGAGCTGAAAGGAAGAGAGAAGGGGGAGCCCAATAGTGAGAAAGTATCTTCTTCTTCAGATTTTAGAGAGAGAGAAAGAACTAACCAAGTAAGAAAAAAGGCTAGGGTTTGCTCCAACTGGTGGATTGGGAAGATTCTCCCCAAGAGAAGATCAACACAAGCTCAAAGGAGATTGGAGGCATCACCATGATGGTTTCTACCTCTTCCTCTTGTGTTCTTCCTCTTGGACTAGGCCTTGACAATATCCCCAACAGTACTAATTAACAAAATTAAGTCCATCGTAATACACACCAGAAGTGTTTATTGCCACCACCATTACGACTCCCTCAAACTATTAGAGCTATAGGTGGAAGTGTAACATAAGAAGATGTATGTTCATTGATAATCGATATTGTTATATCAGTCTTCTTTTTTCCCCTAATCGGAGGATTCTTGGTTACTCCTAGTACCATGCCGACACAATACTTCAAGATTCCAATTCTACTTCAAATTCTAGGGTTATAATGCTGCAATATTTACTTGATCTCCACGCTCTCCTTGTTGTTACTCGATCACATCTCTTCTCCGTCACACACACCGCGTTGGTGTTCATCCTCAACCAATTGAGCAGTGGAACGAAATTCCCCTTGTCCCATTACCTAAACCAAACTTCCTTCTCCCAGGGCTGACCGTACGTGTGTTTGAAACCGTCAGGCTGATTCCTTTGTCATCTTCCTCCTTGTGCTTTTCTAACCCACACGCTCTCTCCATCCTCCTTGTCCCCTGTCCCATGCAACGATCCAATGAATTCAGGCGCGGAACACAGAGCAACCAAAAAAACGGGAAGAAAAAAAAAAAAAAGGAGGCTAATTGCATGAAGAACTCCGTCGGCAGTCACCCAACTTTTACCCACAAAACACGATTATCGTCTACTTCAAACCTTTTTCCCGAACCCGACCTGCCATCGGTATCATCGGCAGGTTTTTAACAATTCTCCTCCCCTGCCTCGGCTTCTCCGTATAATTAATATCAGTCCAATTATATATATATATATTTTTACTCTTTAATTTATAACTAGTGGAGTGGAGGGCTTTAAAAAAATTGTCCCCTACCCAGTGAGTTAGACGCAGTCAAGAACAATTTTGTAGTTAGCTTAACTGCCGTTGGATTGGGCGGGATCTCTGCCGTCTGTGGCTATATAAAACCCCGCCCCCCCTGTTTATTCCCTCGTCTCCAAACCGGTGCACGCCTCTGTGTTTCCTAGTCTCGTACTCTTCTGGTGCTCTCTGTTTTTGCCGGATTGCGGCGGCGGCGGAAGCGGCGTTTACGTGTAAGTATATAGCGGCTGCAATGGAGCGTGATCAAGAGCTTCAGCAGAAATTGGGAGGCGGAAGGGGAGGCAGGGGAAGGCGCAGGCAGAGGGAGAGGTGCGGATTACCGGAAAAGGACGAGAACCCGCGGTGGGGTTTTATGTGTGACGATGTTGGTCGTCGGATTCAGGGGAATTTTGTTCCTGCTGACGGCAGGGGAGGAGGAGGATTGCCGCCGGCGAGTGGCGGCTGCGAGGATGGGAGAGGCAGGGGAAGGGGGAGGAACGGCAGAGGGAGAGGTAGAAGGAGGCAGAGGAAGGAAAAGTGCGAGGCGGACAACGCTCCTGACGCCGCCGCGACTCCATTGCAGGAGCGGCTCCAAGGTATGCGGTTATTCTGTGGTGTTCTCAGTCAAATTTTGGTCGTTGTTGCTTATGTTTGGGATTGGGAATATCGACATTGAGTTTGAGGTGGCAGATAAGGATGTTGATGTGTAGAAAGAAGGGTAAAAAAAAAACGGGGGTTTAAAGCATCATTATATTTTGATTATAAGTTGAACGGAGGATAAACCTGTTAACAGAGTCGTACAAAAGCTAATAGGTAGGCAATAATAAGTTTTGGATTTTGGAGAGCATTTTTCGAGATTTGGAGTGTGACCCCGAGATGTATAGTCTGTATGTCAGATAATCAGTTAAAAAACTGACTTCTCAATCGATTTGAGTAACTCTAGTCTTTCAATTCCTAGTTTGAAGCTCACGGAATGGCAAGACAAGACCAACAGGTTGATTGTCAACTAGAGCATTCAATTCATTAAAAGTAAAGTAGATGAATGGCTGGAGTCAAGTTTATTGCGTATCGACTTTCTCATGTCCTATGTCTCATGCTAACCAGAGACCATTGAGTGCGTCTTATAATCCTGCTCAAGTGACATTGCATTTCCACATTTTCATCGAGTAATAAGCATCTCTCCCTGTCTCTATGAGCTGAGCTCCACATATACTGGTTGACCATAATGATTGTAGAATAGAGTTCACTATAATCCATTCTCCACCCACAACCACATCTTGACTCAACTCAAACGCCACCGAAAAAATTTGTCTATATTTTCTAATAATTTGAAATTGTGGTTTGTATTAAACACAAGCAAACGTATTCTTCCTTCCTAGTAAAATTGGCAAGTTTGTATCAATTTGTGTAGTGTTGTGATGGGTGACTGTTTTTTGCTTTTTCAATTGTTTCCCAACTTTGAGCTAAAAAGCAATATTAACTTGTTGGATCTTTCTTTAGCCCAATAAACGAGCAAATATGACCTGATGAGTAATGACAAGTTGGGGTGCTATTTATTTGGAGCCATTTTGTGAGGAAGTTCATGTTTTCGTTTTGCTTTTGCTTCGCAGATAGAGATATTCTAAGCATGAAATGGATGACACTGTCAGACCAGTTGGACGATTCTTTTACTTCACCTGATGAAAAAATTGTTCCACTTAACCGACCAGACCGAGGTGGCACACTGACTATTAAGAACGCTAAGCTTCGAGTGAATCACTTTCCTGTCAGGTTCAATCCTGAGGGTACCATAAGACACTACGATGTTGAAGTGAAGCCAGAGGAGGTCCAGAAAGATGGCCGTGCCCTCAGGTTGTCGAAATCGAATCTCAGAATGATCAGGGACAAGTTATTCAGCGATGATCCTCGTCATTTCCCCTTGTCGATGACTGCATACGATGGCGAGAAGAACATCTTCAGTGCAGTTCCTCTGCCCACTGGACATTTCAAGGTTGAACTTCCTGATGGTGAGGATATCTGTCCTAGGGCTTACATCTTCAGTATCAAGCTTGTTAACGAGCTCAAGCTGTGTAGGTTGAAGGATTACCTGACAGGTAATCTCTTCTCCATACCGCGGGAGGTATTGCAAGGGATGGACGTGGTGATGAAGGAGAATCCAGCTAGGTCTATGATCTCTGCAGGACGTACTTTCCATTCGCGAAACAGTCATCCTGATGACGAACTTGGGCATGGGATCAGGGCTTCGAGGGGTTTCCAGAACAGCCTCAAGCCCACATTTCAAGGTCTTACCATGTGCTTGGACTACTCTGTGCTTGCATTTCGCAAAAGGCTTCCAATTCTAGATTTTCTTAAAGAGCACATCCAAGGGATCAATTTCAATGACTTCAGAAGGTTTAGGAGAGATGCTGAGAGAGCACTCAAGGGGCTGAAAGTTACTGTCACTCATAGGATCACTAAACAGAAGTTTACGGTATCAGGATTGACCAAGGAAAATGCACGACGCTTGACGTTCTTAATCGAAGACTTAGATGCTGCTAATGCTTCTTCTCCTACAGAGATTGGTCTGGTTGAATATTTCTGGCACAAGTACCAGAAGGATATTGTGTACAAGGACATTCCTTGCCTCGAACTAGGGAAGGGCGACAGGAAGAACTATGTACCTATGGAACTTTGTGTCCTGGTTGAGGGGCAGATATACCCTAAAGAGCAGTTGGATAAAAAGGCCGCCATTTTCTTGAAGAGGATGTCTCTGGCAAGGCCAGATGTCAGAGAGAGTACCATAAACAATATGGTTCGAGGCATAGATGGACCTTGCAGGTGTGTTTCACTACCTCTTTATCTTCATTTTTAATGTCTGAAACTTCCATTTTTGTACGCTCAAATGTTCTATTCACTTGTGTATTATTCGCAGTGGTGACATTATCAGCAATTTTGGGATGGAAGTCGACACCAACATGACTTCAGTGGTTGGACGAGTAATTGGTCCACCAGAGTTGAAGCTTTGCAACAATAGTGGCGCTGCCATTAGAGTACCAGTGGACAAGGAGAAATGTCAATGGAATCTGGTCGGGAAAAGAGTGGTTGATGGCAAATCAATTGATCGGTGGGCCATTGTTGATTTTAGCGCAGCTGATCGACAGAGGTTGAACCCGACACAATTCATCTCTAGTCTCATTGCTCGCTGCAAGAATCTCGGCATGCCAATGGCGGATCCCCTCTTCTGTGAAGCTTCGAGCATGCACATGTTCTCGAACACTGACGCACTTCATGAACTGCTTGAAAGCTTGAACGATCAAGCTTACGAACTTTCTCATGCTAGGTTGCAGATTCTTGTGTGTGTGATGTCGGGCAAGCATCCTGGTTATAAGAATCTCAAGTGGATTTGCGAGACCAGAGTTGGTCTGGTGACTCAATGTTGCCTTGCTTATCATGCCAACGAGGGCAGTGATCAATATCTTGCTAACCTTGCCCTCAAGATCAATGCAAAGTTGGGAGGCAGCAACACAGAGCTTTTCGACCGGTTCAGATTCTTAGAAGGTGGGGGGAAAGTCATGTTTGTAGGGGCTGATGTGAATCATCCTGCTTCAAGAAACACTACAAGTCCATCAATATCAGCCGTTGTTGCCACCATGAATTGGCCTGCTGCCAATCGTTATGCAGCACGTGTTCGTCCACAATGCAATCGCGTCGAAAAGATTATGAACTTTGGTGATATGTGCTTGGAGCTTGTCGAGAGCTATGCTCGTATCAACAAGGTGAAGCCACAGAAGATCATCATCTTCCGAGATGGGGTTAGTGAGGGACAATTTGAGATGGTTCTAAATGAAGAATTGTTGGACCTCAAAAGGGCATTTCATTCCATCAATTACAACCCTACTGTCACTGTGATCATAGCTCAGAAGCGGCATCATACACGGTTGTTCCCTGAGAGCCAGAGGGATGGTGGGTTTACAGGCAATGTGTCTCCAGGAACAGTTGTGGACACTAAGATTGTTCATCCATCCGAGTTTGATTTCTACCTCTGCAGCCACTACGGAAGCCTTGGAACGAGCAAGCCGACACACTACCATGTCTTGTGGGACGAGCATGGTTTCACCTCTGATCAATTGCAGAAGCTCACATACAACTTGTGTTTCACATTCGCTCGATGCACCAAGCCCGTGTCTTTGGTGCCTCCAGTTTACTATGCTGATCTAGTTGCTTACAGGGGCAGGTTGTACTATGAGGCTGTTGTGGAGGGCCACTCGCCTGCTTCTGTGGGATCGACGATTTCTTCGACGACATCATCTTCAACATCGTCGTCGACATCATTAGATGATAGGTTCTACAGGTTGCATGCTGACCTTGAGAATGATATGTTTTTCATCTAAAAGGTTGTGGGGAGCTTGAAACATATAGGGGGTTTACTATTGAAGTTTGTCCCTTGCGCAACTTAGTTCCTTTGTTAATGCTAACCAGTAGTAGCAAATGAAGTTTGTGCGTGAATCTAATGGGCTCGTTCCGCTTAGTTATAGCTTTTCTATTAGGCTCTGAGAATCGTAAGGGGATTATTGTTGGTGGTTGTGTGTTTGTTTTAGCCTTAGTCATATGTAGGAACAATTTAGGATATAAGATCATTTGATCTGATTTGCAAGGTTACGTTATCGTTCTTTTAGATTGCCTTATGTTTGGCTCGTCGACCATTGTTAATATTTTTTTTGTTTTAAATTTTCTATAAATATGTACTTTTATAGAATATAATACGTACTTGAGTTTTCATTCAAATCCAATCAATTAAGAAGAATATTACATAAATGTATCTCAAACCCTAATTTCCATATCCTCTGAAATCTCGACTCTCTCTTCTAAAGGTCGCATGTCTTCTATTCTTGTTCTTCCTCAATAAACTGAACTATTATGATTACCTCTTGATTGATTCTAAATGAAAACCAAAATTACATACTTACAGGAAAATATTGAAACCTAATACAACTAAAATACTACTAAGATATATAATATTAATAGGTAATGAGTGGTATACTCCAGAAGTACAGTATACTCCAGGTGATCTGACCGTTAGATCTCCTTTTTTGAGTTTCGACCAATCTCAACGGTGAATTAATATTTATTATTAAATTAAACTTCTAGTTTAATATTAGAGAATCGGGGGCTGGGGTTTATCCATTAGAGGTTAGGGTATAGTATCATGCCCCAAACTCGATTTAATTCATGGTCTAGATAGAGATATCTCGCTAAGAGTTCCTGGAGTATAGTAAACTCCAGGAGTACACCACTCTGACCCAATAATAATCATAATAATAATTAATGGAAGACAATGTCTCATTAAAAAACCGAGTCTCCATCAATCCCTCCCTCTGAAGACCAACCTTGCCCTCAACCTTGTAGCAAACTTCAACACTGTTAATCTCCCCTATCCTCGTCGTTATTTCCCAAAGTTGATGCCAAACTTGCTTGCTCTTCCTCATCTTCCAATGGTGGTCAAGTACGAGGCTTCTAGCACAAGTAGTTCCTTTTTCATCTATCGAACCTGCCCCAGTGTCGTTGCACCAACTCACTATCTACAGTGCGCAATCCGAAGTTTCTCCATGCACCTGCGGAGGAGGAGCGGAGGTCGGAGGGTCGTCATTCGTCACCGTTTATCGGTAGAGGTCAGCCGTCGTAATATTGTCAGTGGAGGAGATAATACTCGCCAACTAGATTCAACAGTCGCCAATCGTCCACATGTACCCCTTTGATGAAATAATGTGACCCAAATACTCCAATCGCTGCAACCCAAAAGCACACTTGGACCCCTTAAGATAGTACTGATGTCGACGAAAATTTCCAATATCGTCTTTAGGTGCGTGAGGTGCGTAGCCCAATCCTTGCTGTAAATCAAGATATCATCGAAGAAAACTAGTACATACTTGTGGAGAATGGGTCGAAAAATATCGTTCATTGTTGACTGGAACATAAAAGGTGCATTGCAAAGGCCTAACTACATAACAAGATACTCGTAGTGGCCGTTATGAGTCCTGAAAGCGGTCTTATGTACGTCCTCCTTGCGCATCCAAATTTGATGGTAACTGGCACGCAAGTCAAGCTTCGAGAAGTACCTGGAGCCATGGAGTTCGTCGAGCATGTCATCCACCATGGGAATAGGGAAGCGATCTTTAATGGTTGCTTTATTCAGAGCTCGATAATCAGTACAAAACCGCCACGTCTCATCCTTCTTCTTGACTAGCAGAACCGGAGATGAAAATGGACTCGAGCTAGGTGGAATGAGTCCCAACTTTAGCATCTCGCTAACCTGTCTCTCGATCTCTTCTTTCTGGAAGTGCGCGTAGAGGTAGGGTCTCACATTAACCGCTTTGGTGCCCACTTTGGTGGTCGATCGGACGAACCGGTGGTAGGCTAGTGGTGCTTCAAATATATCGTTGAAGCCGTCCAAAAGATTTTGTAGTTCTGCTGGGGACGAATTGACAACTCCTATCGACTCCGGAACACCAAAGACCCAAACAGCTACCTCCCTTGGCCGAATGAGCTGGGGACAATTATACCGAACAATGGCCGGGCGATCCCTTAAAGAGTGACCCAACATCCTTCATTTTTGAAGTGTAGGGTAAGTTGTTGCCAGTCGATGGTAATAGGGCTAAGTTGTCTCAACCATTGCACCCCTAAAACCAAGTTGATTCCTTTGACGGGTAACTCATAGAGGTCCACCCTTATTTGCTCGTCATGGATGTCGAGGACGACTCCTTCGTAGAACCTTTCACATAACAGTTAATCCTTGTTGGCTACCTTGACGCTGAACGGAGGAACTGGTGATGAAGGTAAGGCAAGTCCCTTTGCGACGTCGATGTTGATAAAGTTGTGTAACGACCCGCTATCAACCAAGGCGACTAGGGCTTCCTGTTGTAGTTTGACAGCAAGGCGGATGGTTTTTGTGTTCGAGACTCCGGTGAGGGCGAACAGCGAAACTTCAGCGTCGAGTGGCTCTGGTGGTTGTCCTTGCGGTTCAAGGGTTTTGCAATTCACTGTCGTAGCGTTGTGACAAGCGCGTCCCATGGTCATATGCACGTGTCCTGGGAGCGGTGCAGAGCTCGGTTCTATCGAACCAGGCTCTAATACCAATTGATGCATGATAGTAGGGTTTCTACAAACTAAGAAAGAGAATGCTAATCCAACTACTCTTTATTACCACTAATCAATGTAATTTATAGAGCTACAACCAAGGAAATAACTTGCGAGAAAAGAAACAACAATCTTACATAGAAAAGGAATGAGAAACCAACTTCCCTACAACAATGAAATAGACCTACTAATCCAACTACTCGCCAGCGATGAACCGCAAATTGGGCTTTGGTATACGGTTTGATCAACGGGGCCCATCCAACTCGACCTGCACCAGCTCGTCGGGTGGCTCTTTGGGCTCGTCGGGTGGCGGTTTTGTATCATCTTTTTGCCAATTGGTATTATAGTGTTGTTAATATTGTTGCCTGTTGATCCATTATCTTCTATGATAGATTGAAATTCTTGAAGTTGATATCTGTTTTTGCTCACCTTCCCCAAGCTACAACTCCATATAATGATTGCTTTCATTGTTCAACCAACCTTTGGATAGTTTAACTTCACAAACTTGTTAATGATTTGGTATTCCCTAGAAACCTATAGGTAACAGCATTTGAAAGGGTAGTACACCTAGTGCTCGTCTGTTTTTTGCACCAAATTGAACGTCACTCTCCTGGCCACCGGTCACAGTGCTTGTTTTGGCAAATTTTATATCGAAAGTTCTATTATGGTCTAGAAAGAAGCTTTGAATAGCCTTAGTCTTATGTCTTTGTATAGTTGATTCAAACATTATTCAGATTCGTAAGTACTAGACATTGAGATATATTTTCAAGGTCTAGCCCCTACTTTGGTCCTCATGCTTTTTCTGCCCTGTCTATAATGTGGGCACTAAATAGCTAGAGGTTCATGGCGATGGAGAGTCTCAAAGTTCACATATTTTACTTGTTCTTGTACTACTACTGTGAGACCATATGGTTTCTCTTTCTAAAAGTTTGATATTCAATGGGTATTTACAACTACGTTCACTACAAAAAAGACTATCACTAGTGACAAGAGGTTTTCGTCGGTAAAGGCCAACTGTCGTCACAAATGCACTTTGCGACGCCATGAGGTCGTCGCACGCCGTTCCATATACTGGCGTCACAAAAACTTTCTTCGTGACGAGCTGTCGTAAAAGCTTTTTTGCGATGGGTAGGCGTCATCTCTAATGTGTCTTCAAATTGACGAAATACACAGCTTTGCTTTTGTGACGAAGATTGACAACATTGTCATTTTAGTTTGACGGCACATACTCGTCGCTAAAGAAATAATATGATCGATAATAAAAAAAAAATTGGACGATGTTTAATGGTATTAGTAACCATTGAACATTGTCATACATTATATTTACTATGAATGTATCGTTATCACTTTTTTCTGATGAAATGTGTTTGTCGTAAATATTTAGATTTGTGACAAAGAATAAAATATATTGCTGAAAATCATGAAATCTGAAAGTTTTAACATTCTAAATATTATAAATAACGAATATTTTGAATGACCAATATTGATAAATACAAAATATAGAAATATGAAATACAAGTACACCAAGTCCAAAAAAAAGCAAAATATCAATCTTGATTGCTCTTTTCTTGATCATCTGAGTCGTACCCTTAATTGTCATCTGAATCTTCTTCTTCACTACTTTCATTCACCCTCTCGTGATGCTTGCGTTTATTTCCAGCCTTTCCAACTTTACTAGACTTCCTCACTTCCCATCTAAGAGCACAACACAAACTTAACAAGGTTATAAAGGAAGCCAAAACAAAATGAACCCCATAACTCTAGAACATAAATACAAAACAAACGTAAACCCATGTTCAATGATTTGTTTATTCTTTTTGAATAATATAGAAAGACAAAACTTACCTATGTTTTGTTTCTTCCTCTTGTTCAAGAACCGAGAAAGCCAAACAAACGAAATTCAGAACCCTTGCCCTGCTTCTTCTACTTATTTAAAACCCAGAAAGCCAAATCAAACAGACCCTATAACCCAATCAACTCGAAAAATTGACCGATTGCTGCAAAAAAAAAATGACAATCACCACGTGTAAAACTAGGTGCTTGATTCTCTTCCGATCGGCTACAGAGAGATCTGATTCCCCGGATTTGGATCGTCGATCCTGCCCTGTAGCAGCTTCACCGGCTAGTTACAGATGAGCATCGTTGATCTTCAAGCCTCAAAATGGTCGCCGCCGAGCTCTCCTCCAATTGAGGCGCCAACTTCTTTCTCCTGCACCCATTATGCCCAGCTCGATCCCTTTTCCAGAAGCCATAATCGCCAGAATCTCCAGCTCCCTTCACCAGAAAACCTAAAACGTAAGCTAAAAAAACCAAATACCCAGAATCGAAATCAATTATCGCAAGACTTCTTCGTAAACACAAGGAACAGCGAAAAATTTCTTCACCTCTACTTCCAGTAGAAAACCCTAAAAACTCAGGGGAAGGCAAATCAAAACCCTTGTGCCCATCGATCTCCGCCGCTCCTCCCAGATCGGACAACTACCGACGCACCTCACCACAAACATTACAACAATCAACCCGCCGCCGCTCCTCCCTGTCGATGTTGTCTATAGATTAGTATCAATACCTGCAACACAGAAAACAAATACAGAATCAGAGGGAAAATATCGCATGCAGTGGGAAATAGGCGAGCAACGGGTCGGTGGCTGGAAGAAGGATGCATGAGTTGAAAGAAAAGGAGGGGTACAGAGGGAGGAGGAGTAGCGACAGTCGTTGGATATGTTTGCTAAGGAGAAGAAAAACTTAAGGAAGAAGAAGAGGCAACTGCGTAGTGGGGAAAATTAAAGTGGTGGCTCATAATTTTTTGGGAGAATTATTTCAATTGGAGAAGGGGGAGATATTGGCGGGCTAGGCAAAATTTGGGAGGGCTGGGCAAAATTTGGGCGGGCGGGTATGTATGGGTAGGTAGATGTGGTTTAGTGGTTAGGATACAATGTAATGATGATGGTGATGTTATAGGGTATATGGTTATGATTTTGATTAGAGTTTACAATTAAAGTCATGACAAAATATATTAATTAACAAAATCATAACTCATAAGATTAATTTTGTTTTAACATATGTTCATGAATCAAACAATTTATCATTAGGGAATAAGGTATTGATGTTTAGGGTATAAGATATTGATAAGGGTTTCTCAATTTTGGTTAAAAACATATGTTTTATAATGCTCTTTAAGTTGTGGTTGTATTAGAATTATTTGATAAAAAATTCAAAATGCTGATATCACCTTAATTATTAGCTACTATACTTTACCCATCGGCGGATACAGGGGGGGCCACACTGGGCCCGGGCCCAGCCCTCCCTGCCCCCCCCCCCCAAGACCCAACCCAGGCTACCCAGCCATGCACAATTATTTGGGCCCAGCCCCAAGACCCAGCCCCAACCAGCCCAATAAAATCCCAAAACAAAGACCCAGCCCTATTCCTCTTCTCCTTTCCCTGCAAGTTTGGGATTGGGACAAAAAATCAAAGAAAAGGAAGACGAACAGACGTCTGTTCCCTTTTCCCTGCCTCCCCGAGACCCTTACCCAACGCCGGAGATCCCCTTCCGCAGCGGCGCTAATCAAGTTCCGGCCACTCCCTTCACAGTAGTGAGTAAAAGACAACAGCCACAGCCAACAGCCACAGGCCCACAACCCACAGGTAATTGCAATTTTGCAATTTGCCAATTGTTCTTATTGTCTTAGTTTAGTTAGTTAGGGTTATTTACTTAGAAATTAAGTTTGTACAGTGCAATTATGCATTAAGCCATTAACATAGAATTTAGTATTAGGATTTCTCATATATCATATATATTTGTATCCAAATTTACTTAGAATTTAGTGTTTGACTGCGTTGTGTACATGTTTAATTGGTTATGCAGATTTCAAGATATTTCATCATGACATCTTCTCAACCACCAAATAAAAAGGCGAAAACAACATTGTTTTCTTACTATCAACGTAAGGAATCTGAAACTATAATTTGCTTTGAGAGAGAGTATGTTATTGGTATGGATGAAGACTCAATTATTGACGAATTTGCTAAATTAAAAGACCGTCGTGTACAATTGACATTGTAATGCAAACTATAATTTTTTTTTGTTTACGGTATCTAATTTTATGTTCGAATCCGGCCCAGTGCACTTCTACATCCTGGATCCGCCGCTGACTTTACCCCTCCTAAACCCTAAGTCCTTCCTCCAAACCGCCAACCTTCTGCATCAATCTATCCACTTACCACTTACGCTACAATGTCATCTTAAAAGGAATAATCCCAATAAACTCCAATTCCGACACTCGAAGCCTTCAGAAATCTCGAACGAAGATTCGACACTATTCATGTTTTCTTCACCCAGGGACCTCAAATCGAGAAATGCTTGATTTCAGCACGTTTAGGGTCACATTTCTTGGGTTCGATGCTTGATTACATGACTCGTTAATGAAATATTATTGATGAAAATGAAATATCATCCCTAAAAGTAATGTATAGTGACAAAATTGACCGGTCCTCGCTAATTTTTGTGATTAATAGCTATCTTTATCAACTACATTTACGCTTTCTCACAAATACATAACTCGCTAACAAAACATGATTGAGGAAAGTGGAATATTATCCCTTCAAGTACTTTTTAGTTATGAAATTAATCGGTCGTCACTAGTTTTTGTCACTAATAGCTATCTTTACCGACAAAATCTATTCTTTGTCACAAATACAGAAATCATTACGAAACATTATTGTCGAAAGAGGAATATAGTCCCTATAAGTGATTTTAGCGACGACATTGATCGGCCCTCGCTAATTTTGTCACTAATAGCAGTCTTTACTGACGACGTCTAAGCTTTGTCGCAAAACACAATGTTTTGACGAAACATTATCGACGACCAAATTTTATTTGTAGCAAATAACCATGGCGCCAATTTCGCCCTCCAAAAAGTAGAGTTAGTGACAAAGATTATTATCTTTAACGACAATGTCTATGCTTTGTCCAAATACATAACCCGTTGACGAAACATTATTGACGAAAGAGGAATATCGTCCCTAAAAGTGATTATTAGCGACGAAATTGATCGGCCATCACTTATTTTTGTCACTAATGACATGCTTTTTTGCAGTGGTTTATGCGAGTGAAAAGTTCTAAAATGCCAGATGCTCTTTCAAAGTTATGTCGGTATTATGGTGTTGTTAACGTACTCTGTGTGCGCATAGGACTGAGGTTACTGAAGCCTCATCACGACTTGGTGTTGTTCTTAGACTAAGCTAATGTATGAAAAACCAGTGATCTTGTTGAAGGCAACCGCTTTAAATTTGCATATGGATATTGGAGCCGGGGATTGACTTCTGGGTATTTATAATCGGTATCATGAATGCAAGAGAAGGTTGGGCCCATTGTGTTTACAGGCATACTGTAATTATACCTAAATGTTGGAGTCCTATTTTGCACGGTACGTGTTCTGTTTGTTTCCATTGAAAAGTGTCATTGGATTCCATCTTGTAATAATCTTGGGTGGCTTAATTGCAAGTTTGGTCACTCGAATTGCTATAAAATTTCATGTTTGCCACTCAAATTAATTTATTCCATTTATAGTCACTTAAATTAGGTTAACAGTCCAAGTTTGGTCACTGGCCGTTAGTCTCCGTTAACTTTTGCTGATGTGTCAGTCAACTCTAATAGTTGACCGTTAAATGTATGAGTGGCAATAAAAAAATTAAAAATAAAAAAATTTATAATTTCCACCTCATTATCACTATCATTAAAAATAAAAAATTATTTATTTTAATTTCCTAAATCTCACGAACTAACCTTACCTCTTTCTCACCATCGCTCGACCTAGATTTCTAGCCTTCAAATCCCTAATCCTAGGCTGCGACGAAGGGATGGCGACAGGCGGCGGCAAGAACTTCCGATTGGAAGTGGTGGTGATGGTGACCACCACCGGCGCGGACAGCCCGCCGTCATAAGCGAGGACCAGCGCGTGTTCACCCTCCCCCATGATCCAATGCTGAGCAAGGACACCGCGCAGCCCCGAATCCCTCCTCCTCCGCCGTCACGATGTCACCGTTGCCTCCTCCTTACAAAGCTTTTCCACTTGCCCAATTCCTTCATCTCCACAAGTACTCGGACCTCTCCCTCCGCACTCTCCCTCGTCACCCTCCACGACCAATAGTCCTTCCTCCTAGATCTCCCTCAACAAAGTCAAACAGCAGTGGGAATTGGCTAAATTGTGAAGAAGATAAACAAGAGAGAGAAAGAGATTAAGAGAGGGACTAGCAGAACACAGACCGATTCATTGCCACTACAAGTGACAGAAACCATCCTAGAAGACTCATCCTTTGAGCTGAAATCCCTCCGCTTCTTTGAATTGCCAGCGGCGTCGGCGCCACGATGGTCCGTCACCGAGGATTCCTCAACAGACCCATCTGGATGTCCAATTTCAAACCCAATTGCAGCAGCAGCGGAGGCTAAATTGCCCACTCTGAGTCCCAACCCACCAACACCGGCTTCCACATTGATCCCCTAAAATGGCCAAATCTCAAAGCAAGGACATCCCGTTCACTTGGTTATCCATGGACGGATGTGCGAGCGCGAAGGAAGAATCGTCCTCGATTGGGTTAGGTTGGCGATGTGGAGATGGTGGCGGATGCTAGCAGAGAAGATGGGTGGCGGGGAGGACGAAGGGGAGCTTCTCGACGGACATGGCCTAGACCTCGAAGGTTCTTCGTTTTGGTGGTTTTGGGGGAACGATGAAGATTTGCAGGTGGAGAAACGGATGGGGAATGTTATGGGAATAAAAATTATAATTATAATTTTAGGTTTTTATTTATTTTATAATTTGTTGTGGAAATGAGGTGAAATTTTTATTATTTTTTAATAGTTGAGGTGGAATTTTTAAATTTTTTTAATTGCCAAGTCATGCATTTAACGGTCAACTATAAGAGTTGACCGCCACATCAGCAAAAGTTAACGAAGACTAACGGCCAGTGACCAAACTTGGACTGTTAACCTAATTTAAGTGACTATAAATGGAATAAATTAATTTGAGTGGCAAACGTGAAATTTTGTAGCAATTCGAGTGACCAAACTTGCAATTAACCAATCTTGGGTCTATGACCATAAATGGGCAGTTGCCTTGAAAGCAAGAGTTGAAGCAAGAACCACATGGGGTCAAAATCATATTGGGTTGAGTTACATTTTCGTGCTGTGATTGCCTCTATATGATGCCATGAGTCTTTCCTGTGTATTATTTTCCCCCTTCTCAGTTCTCAAGCCTCTGGAATTGTTACATGCACCAACTGGTTTAAAGGGTAGATTTTTCCCAGCGGTCGAATTTCCATTGGGATTTGGACCACACCAAATCGCTTATCTAAGCGGTTCGATTTGACCACACCGATTAAATTGCGGTGTAATATGCAATATAGTCCAAATAATATGCGGTGCAGTTCACACCAATGCCCATCCCTATTCAATATTACTCAGTTTAGATTGTTTCAAATCTCTCGCTTCAATCGCCCATCCAAACGACCCAAAATTATCCATAGCCTCGAGTAGGGGTGGCAGTTCGGTTATTTCGGTTATAACCGGTAACCGATCAGCCGGTTATCAGTTAACCGAAATAACCACCCCCCATACTTAAAACCGACCGAAATAGGCTTCGGTTGCTCGGTTATTGGTTACCTAACCACTTTTAAGACCAAAAACCATTGCATTCAGCTTTCGATAATCGAACGAAGTTCGGTTACTTCGGTTATCGGTTAGTGGATAACCGACTGGTTATCGGTTTAACCGGCCGGTTAACCGGTAACCGAACGGCCACCCCTAGCCTCGAGCTCCTGGGGGCTAAGATCAGGCGACTAAGGGGGGTCCCTTAGTCACATGACTAAGTCAATCTCAGCCATTGAGCCTCATTAAAATCTGATGGTTCAACTTAATTCAGCTTAATGAAGGATAAAGTGGTAATTACACTATTTATTTATTAAACAATTAAAATAAAAAAATAATGGCTTTTCCTCAGCCCTCCCCGGCTGGGCCTTTTCTGGGAAATTCCTCGGCGATCGACGTGGGATTTTATGCCTCCAAGTGTTTTTTTTGCACCCAGCAAACACACACACACACAAAGAGAATTGATTTCCGACGATGGCGGAGGAGCCTCCTCCGGTGACCGGAGACGACAGGCGATGAGTTTTCGGTGACCGTAGACGGAAGCCGATGATTTTCCGGCGATAGTGTTGGATTTGTGATGTTTGTAAACATATTTTGTAATGTTTATAAGTCTAGTTTGTAATGTTTGTATTGATTCGGTTTGTATCGGTTATCATTCTAGTTTGTCAATTTTATCTAGGGTAATGTCTATTTTTTATCCAAACATTTTCATATTCTTTTATTTATCCAAACCTATTAAAATGCTATTAATTAGCCAAATCTTTAATGCATCAAAATATTAGTCATTTTTACATTATCGTTAATAATTTTGTAACTCTTTTATTAGTTAAAATACTAAAATTTTGGAATGTTGACCTTCATGTGTCTCTTCCAAATCAGTATCATGTTGCCAAGTCTATATTACTAACAAAATTGCTAACTGAAAGTTAACATTTGGTTAATTCTTAGTATTTCGATAGGTTTGGATAATATAAAAGAATCTAAAAAAGGTTTGGATAAAAAAATGCACATTACCCTTTTATCTATTATGTTTGTAATGTTTATATGACTAATTTGTATATATTGTAAATCGTAATGTTTGTTTGTCTACTTTGTATACTTTATGTTGTGATTTGTATAATTTGTATTCATTGATTTGTAATACAAGTGTACTATTTTGTATTGTAAGTAGTAGCATTTTGTACTGTTAGTATGTTTTGTACTGTTTGTCAATGTGTTTTGTAATGTTTGTAAGTTTTGTTATTTTTGTAATGTTTATTGGTTCCTTTTGTAAAGTTTGTAAGATTTGTTATTTTTGTCCACCATGTTTGTCATTTTTGTCAACCATGTTTGTAATGTTTTTTATGTCTAAAAAACAACCTTGTTGACTTTTGGACAGAACTCTTCTATATAGAGATGAAACCTCCAAAGTTAACCTGAGTGTTTTTCCATTTCGTATGGTTTGTCGGTCTACTTTGTAATTTTTGTCCACCATGTTTGTAATGTTTGTATGTCTAGAAAACAATCGGGTTGACTTTGGGACGGTGCCCCTCTATATAGGGTTGGAGTCTCCAAAGTCAACCTGATTGTTTTTTCATTTTTTTTTTTGTTTGTATTGATTGTTGGTCTACTTTGTATTGTTTGTATAGTTCGTATGTTTTGTATTGTTCGTAAATCTGTTTGTATGTTTTGTCGTTCTAGTTTGTATTGTTTGTATGGTTTGTACTATTTGTAAGTCCGTTTTCTATGCTTCATAATTTTTCATAATACCCAAACTACCACAGTCAGTAATTAAAAAGTTCTTCCCATTTTTTAACCGTTGGATCACTGTGTACAGATCTAAGACCTGGGAGGGGCTTAGACCATCTCCATCCCGAAACTTTAGCAATTGGTAAAGTGAGGTGGAGCTTATATGACATTTTTCTAGCAATTGCTAGGGATGTGAGAGTACTTTCTAATATAACAAGATTGCTAAATTAGAAAGTCTTCTAGCAATGCAACATAGGTAATTGTTGTCTTTTTTATTTTTCTTACTTACTAACTTTTCAATTTCAATGTGTTGAGGTTGGTTAAAATAATAGATGGGGTCCACATTAGAAATTGCTAACATAGTTTAGGGATGTAGATGACTAAAAACTGTGAAGTGGTGAATTGCTAAAATTGATGATGTGGATGTAGGGACCACATTTAGAAATTGTTAACCAACTTTAGGGATGAAGATGATCTTAGTGAAGTGACTAAACACCCCGCTTAGTCACCTGATCCGCCCTCAACACGTGGTGATCCCTATCCTCAGTGGCGGATGCATGAAGGTTTAGGGGTGTCCCGGGACACCCCTAAAATTTGGAAGAACGATTATCCAACTTTCGATAGTAGTTTGCGTATAGGTAAAAAAACCTTTAAGTGATAGCGGGACACCCTTAAAATTTGGGGAAATTATTAGGGTTAATACAATATATTAGCCATAACTATTAAGTAGCGGGGAATTATAGCCACAACTATCGAAATACAAATTATTAGCCAACCATTAAGTTTTCGTAACACTTCTGTTAGTAATGATGACTAAACTTTTATGATGCTGAGCTGGCTCCCACGTGGCAGTCACCATATCATAGTTTTTTACGATGATGACATGGCCTTCTCCGTTAAAAATTTGAAAACAGGAACGGGCTGTTAGCCAAATCTTGACCCGCAACAATAGTTATGGCTAATAATTTGTATTTCGATAGTTATGGATATAATTCCCCGTTGCTTAATAGTTATGGCTAATATATTGTATTTACCCAAATTATTATCCAACCTCATAGTGGTAGTTTGCATGTGGGTACAAATAATATTTAGGTGATACTCTATGTGATTTGAACTTGGACACTGCTACTATTGGTAAATATATTTTCAGTTAGACTACAACTCATTTGTTGTTATATTTTAGATCAAAATATAATAGTAAAATGCTATTCTGATCATCAATTATTCTCTATACATAACGATTAAACCAATTACGGGTTACCCTTGTCTACTATATGTCAAGAGATATTTGTTGAGCAGTGTAGAAACATAATGTATTTACCATTCTTTCGTAATGCAAAACATATGTGACCTTTTGTTGTAACTTTTACTATAATCGGATATTCATATTTAATTTTAGTATTAATTTAATTTTTGAAAAAGGAAGTAAAATTTCTAAATCCGCCGGTGCCTATCTTTGTGCTCGACTTGAAGATATAGCCGCATCCACAAGATGCTTTACCAACTCGTGGATGGTGGGCCGTCCGTTGCATTTGCTACGGTTGAGAAATGTATGGTGGGCCCATGGAGCCTCTGTCACTCACTGGGCCCAAGGTGGGTGAGGGGACGTGTAGTTTGATAATCGAACAACGATGCCGTCATTGGTTGCGTCAACCGAACACGGCTAGCGTTGCTGACGGCAACGCCACCGTCACCCAAACGACTTCACCCTCTCCCTCCGTCACCCGCCACCGCCTCTTTCTCTTTCTCTTCCCTTTTCCTTTCTTCTCCCCCCTGCCTGGCCTTCCGTCCCTTCTTTCCCCTGATTCCCTCCTTCCCCCATTTACCACTCAGCTACCTCTCCCTGGTTTGCCGCGCAGCATGGAAAGCGAAAGATGAAGCTTCCGATGCTTTCTCTTCTCACGTTAACCATGTGTTCTTCAATCTAGTTGCCCCACACCTCTGTCCCTTCGTTTTCCTTTTTTGTTTTCTCTCTCCTCCCTCTGTTTTGTTTCTCCACTTTCATCTCTATCCCTTTCTGGTTTCCATTGCTGCTGTTTGATTCTCACTTGGATCCCTTTCCATTCTCTTTGTCAGTCAGTCTCTGTTTTCCTACCCAATCCGCAATAGATCTGAAGTTTCGCTTCCCAATTCCGATTATGTAGCTCGCTCTTCTCCTGGTCGCTACTGATTTCTGCTTCCTCAACTTCACCACAAACACTCTCTGCACATATTTAGCTGAAAGTGATGTAGCTGTTGTCTCAGCTCCTTTGATGAATTGGGGTGGATTGTCAACGGACTATGTTGACTTGGTGGTCTTGGAAATTCAAGCAACAAAGTTCGCGGCCTCGGTTTCCGGGTTGCGGTGCGTGCCGTGTTTGGATGATGACGACAAATTATAGTGGGTCATTCAATGTTCTTGACTCTCCACCTCCCGGCTTTCGGAGGTAATTCCCCTGCGGTTTCCTAACTGGGCTGCCTGCCCTTTTTCCACGAACCTGGAAGGAACCCACCATTTTAATAGCTTCGCCGTTGACTTCTTGGATGGGTATGCTGCTGGTTCCCCACTAACCATCTTCAGTAGTCTGAGAAGCTCTCATCTTTTTGTTCTTAACTCTTTTGGGTCCTATTTGAAATACAAGTTTCTTTCACTTTGATACCGTATACATGTAAATCTTAGTTTGTTCATCTTTTTTGGAATAAGGATTGTAGAGAAGGAAGTCGGGTGGGTAGTAAGGTGAGGTATGCAGTAGTGATTCTCAATAGGCAGTTGGTTTTGTGAATTAAATGGCGAATTTGTCTGAGCCGTCGTCGTCTTTGAGCTTCACATCGTCATCTCACCTGTCGAACGGCTCAATTGGTCACAACAACTTGTCCACCTCGCCTGTCTCTGAAACAGCTCCAAGTCTCGATGTGCGGAGCTTGACCAAACTTAGCTTCAACTTAGAGTCTCTTTTGACAGATACCGCTAGTAATTTTAGTGATGCTGAAATAGTTGTTGAGGGGAAACCGGTTGGTGTTCACCGATGTATTCTTTCTGTGAGGAGTAAGTTCTTCCATGATTTGTTTAAGCGGGATAAAGGATCTTCGGAGAAGGAAGGGAAAGGGAAACCCAAGTATACTATGGATGACCTGTTACCTTATGGGAAGATTGGACATGAAGCCTTCCTGATTTTCTTGAGCTACTTGTATACTGGGAAACTTAAGCCGTTTCCGATGGAGGTTTCAACCTGTGTCCATACTGACTGTGCTCATGATGCGTGTCGACCTGCAATTAATTTTGCTGTGGAGTTGATGTATGCCTCGTCCATCTTTCAATTACCGGAGCTGGTTTCACTCTTCCAGGTCAGTGATCTACTAATGTTTCATGAAAGCTTATTGGCATGCTGTTTACCATATCTAGCTGCTAGTCCCTAGTGCTCAACTTCATGTAACCTTGCTGAGTGTTGTGCCTAGATGATTGGTAAAAATGTCATGAAAATTCCAGTCTTTGCTCACATGAAGCCCTACTTACATATTTTCGCAGAGGCGCCTTCATAACTTTGTTGACAAGGCTCTTGTTGAAGATGTTATCCCAATCCTTGTGGTTGCATTCCATTGTCAGTCAACTCAGCTCGTTGATCAATGTGTGGACAGAATAGCACGATCAGACGTAGATGACGTCAGCATTGAAAAGGAGCTGCCCTTTGAGGTGGCTGAGAATGTTAAACTGATCCGCCGCAAGCCCGTCTCCGATGACGAAGAAAGCATGGATGTTGAGGAGGACCGCTTGCTTGCAAAGAGAATCAAAAGAATACACAAGGCGTTAGACTCGGATGATGTGGAACTTGTGAAACTTCTCCTGACAGAATCTAATGTGACTTTAGATGATGCTTATGCTCTCCATTATGCAGCAGCATACTGTGACCCCAAGGTTGTCCAGGAGGTGCTTAACCTTCGTCTTGCTGATGTGAACCTTAGGAATTCCAGAGGTTACACGGTTCTTCACATTGCTGCGATGAGGAGGGAGCCATCTGTTCTGGTGTCATTGTTGGAGAAGGGGGCTTCAGCTTCAGATGCCACAAGAGATGGGCAAACTGCTGTTAGCATTTGTAAGAGATCGACTAGGCCCAAAGATTATCATTCGAAAGCAGAACAGGGTCAGGCGGCAAATAAGGACAAGCTATGCATTGAAGTTCTAGAGAGGGAGATGAGGAGGACGCCTATGGGTGTGGATGGTACGGCAACTCCCCATACACATGATGAGGATCTTCAAATGAAGCTGTCCTACCTGGAGAGCAGAGGTATAATCATTTTGCCTTTAACCCGTTCGAATTCTAGTAGTGGATGGCTAATTTACAAGTGTTGAGCTATATTTTGATTTACAGTTGGACTCGAAACATGTTTCATCTTGTTCTGTGAGTGTTGATTGACGGGCTTACTTGTTCATTGTTGGTGTTGGCGGCATTTCATTCAAGTAGGCACCTTCTGATTTCTGATTTTGTATTTATTGTGTGTGTGGCTCGTTTCTCAGTGGGACTTGCAAAGCTGTTCTTTCCTACTGAAGCCAAGCTAGCAATGGACATTGCAAGTGCTGTTACAGCACCCAAGTTTTCTGGTCTTGCTGCATCAAAAGGTTCCAATGGGAACCTGAGGGAAGTAGACTTGAACGAGACACCAGCGATGCAGAAGAAAAGACTTCTTTCCCAGTTGGAAGCGCTAAAGAAAACAGGTGAAAATCAGCGTCTTTCACAGCTTCACTTGGTTCTTCAGTTGGCATCTGTTTTATTATCTCTGATTTGAGTTTTATGGTTAACGTATCATGACAGTGGAAACTGGGCGACGCTTCTTCCCCAACTGCTCAGAAGTCCTTGATAAGTTCATGGAGGATCCTGATGTGGTCTACCTCGACGAGGGTACCCCTGAGGAGCAACGAATGAAGTGGACCCGTTACGTGGAGCTTAAGGATGATGTCCAGAAGGCTTTTACCAAAGACAAGGCCGAGAACCGCAATGTACTGTCATCCTCCTCTTCCACAAGGGATGGTGCCAACAAAAGGCTCAGGAAGTTGTGACAGTAAAACGTGTAACATAGACTTTCTGTAAGGAATAAATCGTAAGGCTTTATGGAAGAGATACGTCTGGTAGGATTTGTCGAAGTTTTGTCCTAATTTTTTTTTTTTTTTTGTACAATTTTAGAGGGGGGCAGCCATACTGATACTGGCCTTGGAAGCTACTATACACCTTGTCTGTAGAAATTTATGTTAAGCGAACTCTCTCGTACACCCACGTTATCTATGAGGCAAAACATAGGTTACAATTGTCCCATTTCAAATTTTGTGGCATGATAGTTATTTTAAGGAAGGTCATTTTGGTTATTACACTCACTTCATCTTTATATTAAAAATGTTATCATTGGAGTTCAAACTCTGGTCACTTTTTTTTCGGAACAAGGGAGGCACAAGGGCGAAGAAAAGAAAAGCAAACATAGGGGAGAGGAAGAGCTAAGCCAAACTGTCTGGAGGAGGAAGGACAATGTTTCTATCAATAGTAGCGCCTCTGGAGTCGTCTAGGAGAAGAGAGTGTAACCCATCAGGTGGAGTCTCCAGTTCATATCTACCATAGGGATAGACGAGACTGTGCTTCGAGAGTCAGTCCGCGACCCTATTCCCCTCCCGGTAGGTATGAACTAGATTCACCACCCAATCCTGAGCTAACCTGCGCCTAATAGCAGCCAGAAGAGTAGCACACGGGTGAATAGGGTCTAACCTGTTCGTGATCAGCTGAATGGCCGTTTGGGAGTCCGATTCTACAATGATCAATCTGTGGCCTTTGTTCCAGGCCAACTCAAGCCCATGATAAATCGCCCATAACTCTGCCATCGTAGCTGAGCAAGTTCCTAGGCTAGCGATAAAACCTCCCAACCAATTCTTGTCAGCATCCCGTAGCACTCCACAAGCGCCTGCAAGGCCTTGGGTACCTCCAGATGCACCATCCACATTGAGTTTCACCCAACCTGAGGGAGGGGGCTTCCACCCAATCGCAACCAAAGTACGCGAAATAGGGGCAGCGAGCCGTCCCGGAATAGCAATTGGCGTTGTCCATGCTTGGTGCCACAGGCAAGCTTTGATCTTAATTGCTTGGTTGAGGGACGGGGGAGAAAGAGTCTTGGTCATCCCACCGAAGCATCCTTCATTTCTATTCTTCCAAATGCCCCAGAAGGCGATGCTGAAAAAAGCATTCCAAGGAGCGCCTGAGGGGGAGCTGTCTTCACAAGAGAGATTCTTCCTCAACCACAGCTCAACAGGAAGGCTGAAGAACTCTGCCTGCAGCTCAGGCTGTACATTCCGTGCCCAAAGGAAAACCGCAGGGGGACACTCTCTGAAGATGTGAGAGATGGTCTCTCGTTGCGTAGGGCATCTGTAGCAGTAAGGATTCTGCGTCACATGTCTCCTCATTCTTTGGTTGTTGCAGTTTATCCTCCCATGCGCCACCAGCCAAATGAAACACCGAATCCGCTCTGAGACCGGGAGCTTCCAGATTCCTTTCCACCATTGTTGATTCATGTCACCAGGGGGAGGTCTCAACACGTGAAAAGCGGTCTTCGTAGAGAACTTCCCATCCGAGGCCGGCTTCCAAAGCAAATTATCCTTCTCAGCAGCAAGGTGATCGATTGCGGTTGCTGTAATTTGATGCTGCACTTCCGCAGGCAGCAGACCCTCAAACTTCTTGGTCTTCCAGCGCCCATCGTCATCAATGAAATCAGCTACCCTAGCTCCTTGGTCTTCCATCAGGATCGGTCCCGTGGCCATGTCTTGGAAAGGAACCTGCGAAACCCACACGTCAGTCCAAAATTTAGCATGTTTCCCGTTATGAATATTCCAGGCACATCCCTGTTTAACCAAAGATGAGGCCTTGGAAAGACTACGCCAGGTAAAGGAACTTCCCTGAACTCGCTTGAGCAGCTCAAGGTCCTCTCGCCCTTTCCCATACTTGGCGCACACCAGCTGGACCCAAAGAGCCTCTTTATCCTGCAGAATGCGCCAACAACCCTTCGTTAGCATAGCCAAATTCATTTCTCTCGTCGGACGTAGCCCAAGCCCTCCATTGGCCTTGGGGAGAACTAGCTGGGGCCATCCTGCTAGATGCATCTTCTGCTTTTCCTCAGTATCACCCCAAATGAAGCCCCCTATTGATTTGATCTAGTGAATTGCAGACATTGGCCAGCAAGAGTTCTGTCTGCATAGGATACACAGGAATAGAAGCTGCAATGGATTTAACAATAGTAATACGTGAGGCAAGGGAGAGGTGCTTAGCTTTCCATGGGGCCAATTTCCTCTGAATCCTGAGGACTAAATCTTGGTAACGCGTCTTTGTCACCCGTCCATGGATCGCCATCACGCCCAGGTACCGGCCAAGATCAACCGTTAGGGAACATCAACCTTGCTTGCCAAACGTCTTGCTATGCGTCTGCTGATGTTGGGCGAAAGAAAGATGGCTGACTTGCTATAATTGACTCTCTGCCCCGAGCTACTACAGAATTCATCAAGGCATCTCCTTATGATTTTCAGCTGGTCACTCCTCGCCTCTGCAAACAGAATAAGGTCGTCTGCAAAGAAAAGATGAGACAGGGGAGGGCCATTCGGGGATAATTTCAGGGGTTTCCAAAGCTTATCCTCGATGGCCTGGTCAATCCTGTGTGAAAGGCGCTCTATACACAAAACAAAGAGATAAGGAGAAAGAGGGTCTCCCTGGCGGACACCTCTGGTAGGTGTGATAGCAGCAGACAGCTCCCCGTTCCATAAGATGCGCATCCGGTTGCTCTCGACACAGAACATGATACACTTCACCCAGGAGCTAGGTAGTCCGATCTCTATGAGGGTATCTCGGAGGAAATCCCAACGAAGGCGATCATAGGCCTTTTCTAAATCGATCTTAAGCACAATCCCGCCTCTCTTGCCTTTTTTCTTCCGGAGGGAGTGAAGAACCTCCTGAAGCACAATGATGTTATCAGTTGTTTGGCGGCCTGATAGCCTTGGTAATAGCTTTAAGGCACACATTGTTAAGCGATATCGGTCTGAGCTGGGATGCCATCTCAGGGTGCTCCACTTTCGGGATGAGAACTATTGTCGACTCTGTCACTGTCTCAGGAAGAAGGCCTGTGGCAAAAAAATTCATAGCCAAGTCAATTAAGGCCTTACCCACCACCCGCCAGGATCGTTGGAAGAAAGCAGCATGAAAACCGTCAGGCCCCGATGCTTGGAAAGATTTCATCTCTTGAATGGCCCTGAAGATATCTGCTCCAATGAAAGGCCGAAGAAGTTGCAGTAGCTCCTCATTAGATAGCCTTTGGAAACAATGCTTCGGCATACAGTCGGTGTAGTCTTGACTATCCTGCAGGTAAAGAGAAGACACAAAACCAAAAACCAGAGCAGCAAGCTCCTCAGGATCCGAAATCCATTCACCACTGTTGTTCTTAAGGCTTTCAATCTTATTTCGACGACGCCGAACATTGGCTTGGTGGTGGAAGTAAGAGGTGTTCTTCTCGCCGAACTGAACCCACTTTTCTCTGGCTCTTTGAAACCATACGAGCTCTTCTTGTTCGAGCACCAAGTCCAGCTCCTTTTCGAGCTTCATTTGGAGTTTGAAGAGACCAGGCGAAAAGGCAGCAGCTACTTTGCTTTGGATGCCCTGTATGCGGCTCATTAGTCTTCTCTTGCGGTGAAGAACATTGCCGAACATGGTACGATTCCATTGGTTTAGCTTCTCCGCATGGCATGGAGAGCTTCATGGAGGGGCGCCTGCTGATCCCAATTACCTGCCAACATATCATCATAAGAAGCGTGAGTAAGCCAAGCTCCCTCAAAGCGAAAAGGACGAGCAGCAGGAGAGAGGACTCCCTGGTTTCCATGCGTGGTAAGAATAGGGTGGTGGTCGGAGTGAAGGCGAGGCAGGTGCTGCACATATGTATTGGATCCCAGCTCATTCCAAGCCGCGTTGCAGAAGCTTCTATCAATGCGACTAGCTTTGACTGTGCTAGCCTGATCACCTCTCATCCAGGTAAAACGAGGCCCCGAGAAGCACAGATCTATGAGTTTGGCTTGGTTGATCCTTTCATTGAAGCGTTTGCAGCGTCTCAAAACAGCAGAGGACGCCTGACCAGATTGCTCAGCAGGTGTTCTGATGGCGTTGAAATCGCCCGTGAGAAGCCAGGGAAGATCACAAATCTCTTGGTTCTTGAAGATAGCTTCCCACAGGTGGCGTTGGAGAGATTGCTGGGGGCTCGCATAAACCGAAGTGAGAAGCCAAGGGGATGACTAGTAAGCCGACACCTTAACTGTGAGATGCTGGAAGCATGCCGACACAGGTTCAATGTGGAAAAAGGTGGCATTCCAGCATAACCAGATGCCTCCCTTCCTACCATTAGCCTCAATACGCATAATGTTGGGGAAGCCCACCTTGCCACAGATGTTGTTTGCAACATTCCCGCTAATTTTGGGCTCCAAGAGAATCAAAAAATCAGGATTGTGATTTTGCACCAGCAGCTTGAGGGATCTGATAAAAGCAGCACTCCCTGCTCCACCTACATTCCAAGCGAGGCATTTAAAATTCTTAATGGCAACAGACATAATAAAACAGCAAAAAGATAAAGATGAAGAAAAGAAAGAAGAAGGAGAAAGAAGGTCCAGAGGAGCTCTAGATAGGAGCGGCCAGACTCGGAGTCCCGCCATCTGTATCCGTTTCATCAACAATGGCCGGTCGTGGCTGATTCTCCAAGCTGCCTGACTCCTGCGATATCTTAGCAGCACTCGTCCAAGCCGCGATCTCCTGAAGAGTCAGAGTTGCCATGCGGTTTCTGGTCTTGCTCTTTCTCTCCTTAATTGGAGTCCAAATCTGGAGCGCTTTCGTCGTAATCGGTTTGGGGGACTTCGTTGGCGTTTTGATTTTCTTATAATTTTTGCTCTTCTGGCTCTTAGTCCGACTCGCCGCCGAAGGTTTCTCGTTCCTCTTCCCGACTGCCTGGGTTGAAGAGTACTCTGGGACGGAAACGATTTGGATGGATGTATCGTTTGGAACAGGAACAAGGAGAGTAGGGGTGGGATGGGAAGGGGGGCCTTGTCTCTGGCCTGCACAGACGTAGAAGTAGAGCCTGACCCGTTCAAACCGGCAGAAGGAGACCCATTGTCTTGAGAAATTTGATTTTGCACTCTTCCGGGCTGCACCTTAGAGGTAGAAGCCCGCTGGGGATGAAGCCCAAGAATCCCACTTCCACCCAAAACAGGCCCAAGGACACTCGACCCAACCTTTTCCTTCCCTTTTTCTTTCCCTTTTTGTGGTGCCACAGAAGACTTGCCTTGCTCCAGATTTCCTTTATTAGCCAAATCCAACCGTTGCCCTGCTCTAATTGTTCTTTCCTTTCCCAACTCCACCACTGATTTGCGAGTCTCCCATTTTCTTATTGGAGTTTCCATTTTCGGTGCCCCGGTTTCCTCGCCGTGATCGTCGGGTGACCTGCATCCATGGGTCGTAGCCAGTTCGCTCTTCCGCCTCTTCGTTCCCGGAGGTTTCCGACGAGTTCGTCAATGGACCGGCCGTGATAAGTTGTACTGGGGGTGTGAGAGATGGGCAGCTTTCTCCCAAGTGACCAATTCTACCACATTCGAAACACACTGTTGGTAAGTTCTCGTATTCGACATATTGCCATTGGCCGTCCAATCTGATGCGCGTGACCAGAGGCTTCGAGAGGTCAATTTCCACAGCGATACGAGCAAACTTGGCACGTTGTTGATGAAGAGTGTGATAATCCAGTTTGATAGCCCGACCTAACATGTTCCCTAACGAGAAGAGGATTTCCTTGTGGTAGAAGTGCACCGGAAAGGGCGGAAACTGCACCCAGACCACCATAGATTTTGGTAGCTTCTCGGACAGTCGGAACGATGGCGTCCATTTTTGAACCACTAAGTAGTGATAAAAAATAACCCAGGGTCCTTCGGTAAGAACCCTGAAGTAATCGGAGTCATTACTGAGCTTCACCAAGAAACACCGTTTCCCCAAAGCCATGACTTCTAGAGAGCCTGTTGGTCTCCAATGTGCCTTGATCTTGTTGCTGAAAGTGAGAAAAGAAATATCAAAACCTAGAGTTTGCACCACTAGCGTACGCTTCCAGGGGACACAAAGTTTCTCCTTGAAGGCCGAGGAGACTTTTAATTCCGGTTCCCCATTGTAGAGTCCTTTGATGAGATCGTGTTCCCCAACGGGAGTCCAGGCACTTATCGCTTTACCACCATCGGAGCTTAGTCCTGTTATTGCATTGGCGTAGGACGGAGGTGGGGATACAACGATTTGTGCCGGCTGAGGCTCCTTGGCAGGAGTATCCACAATCATCACCTCGGCACTCGACGGAACCACAACCATCTGCTCACCAGTCTATAGATTAGGGGGAGTATTCAAGGGACCCCCATTCTGGCCAGAAGTAGGAGTTGTTTCATCCGGCGGACGCCCGGGGGAGAGCACCTCTTCCGCCAGCGAGTGGCTCAAAGGGTTCAGAGAATTCAGAGGATCCATTCAAACTCTGGTCACTTAAATAAAGATATATTCACTTCATCTTTACATATTAAAAATGTAATTATTGGAGTTTGAACTCTAGTCACTTAAATGAAGAAAAAGCATTATAACCAACTAGACTACATTATGTTTATTGTTATTTTTTTTATTAAACTCTAGGAATATGTTTGGTGATGATGCTTCTATATTTATAGTTTATCTTAAGTATATATATTTTATAGAAAGACATTAGTTATGAAATCAAGTAACATTGATTCAAACATTAATATTAAATTGTATGTGTAGTTTAGTTTAGTTTAGACAAAATACAGAAGTTTAAACAAAACATGGACCTTTGTAACGAGTATAGTCATTTTTTTTACCAAATCTACACATAATATAATGATAAAATTGGAAAATGAGAGTCTCCTTTTAAATTTCGTGGCCCGAGAGTGATTCTGCGAACCTATTTTTCGTCATAGCGCCATATTTATCTTTATATGGTTAATTGCATTGTTGGTCACTGAGATTACGAAAAAATTTCAAGTTTGGTCACTCGAAATATTTAAATCCATTGGTGCTACTTCAATTTACTGAAACCGTTCACGTTTGGTCACTCTCCGTCCAACTCCGTTAACTTTTGCTTATGTGGCAGTCAACTCTAAAAGTTGACCGTTAAATGTGTGACATGGCAATTAAAAAATAATTAAATAAATAAAATTTTATATTTTAAAATTTCCACCTCATTTCTAACTATTAAAAAAATAAAAATGTAATTATAAATTATAAAAATTAAGAACCAACTACAGTTCTATCTATCAACTATCAACCCCACGAAACAAATTTGAATCTTAGCCCATCTCCAATTTCACAATTATTCTCGAAGAACTGACCGATTACGGGGAGGATCAATTTGCAGACATCCAGAAAAGGCTTGGTGAGTATTTACCCTTGTTCCGACTTGACATGCTTTATCCCTTCTAGTGACGGAGCGAGCACGGATCCTGAAAACTCAAAATGTGAGATGCACTCAACAAGAGATTCTGATTATATCTTTGCTAAAATGATCTCTTGTAAAGAAAGGAAAAATAATTTTATTGATTTTGCAAATAGAGAACAGACTACACAATGAACCCTAGCCAAGCCAAGTAACTTGGCTCTTTAAAAAACAAACACTCAACACTCCTACTTTCCAAGATTCGAATCACCCAGTACACTCCCATACACTGTGATTCAATCTACTGAAGTAGTTACATTCATGGACCCAAAATATAAGAGTTTAAGACCAAAAGCTCTCACTACAGATTGCCAATTTGCTACTGAGCAGAAGGCTTACAATTTATAGTGCTGGTTAGAAGACGACCGTTGCCTAATCAGGAGCCTTCCATAGTCTTCATCATTAACCAAGATAGAGACGGTGCTAGGTGGAGCAGGCTCGAGAAAGCTGAAGCTTCTTCTGAGAGAGGACGATCGAGAGAGGAGATCAAAGGGAAGATCATCATTCGAGGAGTCCTCTCTTCAACGGATGTGGCAGACTTCGAAGGATGATACAACAAAACGGTATCGTTGCGAGGTGCTTCGTGAAACAGCAACGTTGCTTCATGGAACAATATCGTTGCGAGGTGCTTCGTGAAACGACATTGTTTCGGGGCAACAATTTCCCCCTTCGTCCGAGAAGTACCTACAAAACAGGACAAGAGGACACAACAGTACAAGAATCTCGAGGAAAATATGCAGTTCATTGATTAGCAAAAGATAGGGGTACAACAGTTGGCATGTCCAGATAAAGGACATCAATACAAAATAACAGAACAGAGTCCTTAGCAGAATTCCCCCTGAACATATTTCCCCAAAACAGAATCCTAACTAGACTCCCCCTAACTAGATGCACACATATCCTACCAACAGGATAGCATAAAAAAAACTTAACGACAACCAGAGAAATTAAGAGGCAGGAGAGGAGGCAGGAGCTGTAGCAGCAGAGTCATCTGAGGAAGAATTTCCTTCAGAGATGGTGAAGACCAGATCTCCAGGTTTGCTGGGTTCTCCCACAGACTTGGTCTTTCTGACAGCAGAGGGCTTAGGAGGAGGTCCAAGAAGAGAGGCAGAAGGTCGAGGGGGAGGAGAAATAGCAGTGGGTAAATCCAGCACCATCAGCACATTTAGGGCACTAATGTACATGGTAGAGGAGATGCTGCGAAACTCAGAAAGATCTACCCCGAGGTTGATCAGTAAGCGGGTAATTAGGGACCCAAATGGCACCATCCCTCTATAGTTTTCATCTCCAACTGGGAGGAGTTGGCCAAACACAATGCTTGAATAGTCCAACTTGCGTCTTGCAGTTGCACTGGCAATGATCCACAGATCCATGTGAAGGACTCAATCCTGATTGAAGGATCGTGGGAAGAGAACATGAGTGAGAAAATGATGAAATATTCTCAGTCGAGGAGGCAACCAAGAGACAGGTATAGGGACATCCGAGCCCCCAGTTGGCTCAGTAGAGAAGTTTCCATATTCCACTTCAACCTTGAATTCATGTTTCCAGAATTCAGAGGGATGAGCTAAACTAAGTCCTTGGGAAGGAAATCCAAGGATACCATTGATAGCATCGACAGGTATGGTCAAGAGATGACCATACACAAGAGTAGTGAAGCTTCTAGAGCTTACTCCCATGCTCTTGAGGTTGGAGTAAAAGTATTTTACTACACCAAGGCAGGCAGGGTGCACTGGCTGGCGAAGAAGAAAATCCCAGCCCAGACCTTCTAGGAGATGATATCATATTTGTAGAGATTGAACTCGTATGGATCGAGTTGAGTGATATGATGCAGCCTCCTTTTGTCAAAATGCTGCAGATAGCAATGATGATTGATCACTAATGGCTCATGGAACATATATCCAGAGTATGTGTGGACCAAACCATCGAAGCGATAAGGACGTGGAATATGATCACTCATGTTTCCAGAAGCTGATGTTTCTTATTTCTTTCTCTGAGTTTGGTAAGGAAGGTTTGTTTTCTTGTAGAGCAGTGTGGAAATGGGTTGATGGATAACTGAGTTTATATAGAGAGGAAAAGTGAACGAAGAGGAGAAGAGGAAGAGTTTCCCGCAAGCAAAGATAAAAGTGCAATGATTATGAAAAAGAACGCACGTATTAGTCGAGGCAAGCATGAGCCGAAAAGAGGATTTATTTTGTTAAACCAAGACACGCAAAAAGTTCTGAGAAGGAAGGACACAATCATCTCCTTTATTTTTATTTTTACTAGATCTAATCACAATCATGACTTGTTGAACCAATGCATGCAAGATAGAAAGCCCAATGAGACACTTAGCTTTGAAGATTTTTAATCTGACTTAAGGATTTTAAGCCTAATTCTTAGCAGAGCCGAAGAAATCGCTCACTGGCCAGGGGTTTTGTTAGCAGATCAGCCAATTGATATTCAGTTGCCACAAATTGTAATTCAATATGACAAGCTTGAACAAGTTCCCTTATAAAATGATATTTTATTTCAATGTGCTTGGTTCTTGAGTGTTGAAGTGGATTTTTTGTCATACTTATTGCACTAGTGTTATCACAGCACACCTGAATTTCTTTTAGTTTGAAACCATAGTCTGATAATTGTGCTTTCATCCACATTATTTGAGCACAGCAACTCCCAGCAGCCATATATTCTGCTTCGGCTGTAGAGAGTGCTACTGCGCCTTTATTTTTTGCTAAACCAGGACACAAGTGATGGACCAAGAAGTTGAACTGTTCCTGAAGTGCTTTTTCTATCTACTAGACTTCCTCCAAAATCTGAGTCACTATAGCCGATTAATTCAAACGAGTTGGTCATAGGATACCATAATCCAATATCTATAGTTCCGTTAAGGTACCTAAAAATTCTTTTAACAACTTTGAAAGTGACTTTCTTTAGGACTCGATTGAAATCTAGCACACAGCCCTACACTAAATTGGATATCCGGTCGATTGGCTGTTAAGTATAGGAGAGATCCTATCATACCTCTTTATTTTCTTTCACAGAAGGGGATACCTCCCTCATCCTTGTCTAACTTTAGATTAGTGGCCATGGGAGTTGTATTAGCATTAACTGAATTCATGTCAAATTTCTTAAGTATTGATTCAGTGTAACTAGTTTGACCGATGAATATTCCTGAGTTTGATTGATTGATCTGTATCCCTAGAAAATGAGATAACTCACCCATCATGCTCATCTCAAACTCAGATTTCATTGTTTCACAGAATTTGGTGCTCATAGGTGGATTAGTTGATCAGAAAGCTATGTCGTCCACATAGATTTGCACAATTAATGTATCAGTGTTTTCTTTCTTAATAAAAAGTGTCTTGTCCACATTTCCTTAACTGAACCCTTCAGACTTTAAGAAGGAGGATACTTTTTCATACCATGCCCTAGGGGCTTGTTTTAGCCCATAGAAAGCTTTTGACAATTTGTAAACGTGATCAGGGTTTTTGTGATCAACAAATCCTGGTGGTTGACTCACATAGACTTCTTTTCTTAGTTCTCCATTTAGGAAGGCACTTTTTACATCTATTTGAAACAAAGGAATTTTCATATAACATGCATAAGCACACAACATTCTAATGGATTCAATTCGCGCAACAGCGGCAAATGTTTCATCAAAGTCTATTCCTTCTTCTTGTAAATACCCTTGTGCTACAAGTCTAGTTTTATTTTTAATAACTTCCCCTTCCTCATCTGTTTTGTTTCTGAAAACCCATTTTGTACCAATTATTAATCTGTCTAGAGGACGAGGAACGAGTTCCCATACTTGTAATCTAGCAAACTGTAATAGTTCTTCTTGCATAGCATTCAACCATTCATCATCCAATAAAGCTTCTTTGTAATTTCTAGGTTCCAACAGAGAAACAAAAGCATACTGACCTGGTTTGTACTTACCTCTAGAATGAATGCCTTCATCAAGTTGTCCAATAATTTGTGAAGGAGGATGTCTCTTCTGGATGTGTGCTGGTGCTTTCTTTTCTTCTTCTTTGCTTGACTCACCACTTGTTTCATCTTTGTCTTCCTTAGTTACTTCTTGAGATAGAACCCTGTGATGGTCTTCAGAGGTCTCCCTTTCTTTTGACACAGGAAATAAAAGATCTATGCTCTCAACAGAAACTTTGTTTGTGCTTCCAGTTTCATCAAATTTTACAAATACAGATTCTTCAACCTTTTTGGACCTGAGATTGTAAATTCTGTATGCCTGTCCTTTAAGTGAGTAACCTAGAAAGATTCCTTGATCAGATTTTGAATCAAACTTATATAGGTGGTCCTTGGTATTTAGGATGAAGCATTTACACCCAAATGGGTGAAAGTACCCTAAATTAGGTGTTTTTTGTTTTAAGATCTCATAAGGAGTCTTATTTATGGATTTTCTGATTAGGACCCTATTTATCACATAGACAGCAGTCATAACAGCTTCTCCCCAGAGAAACTTAGGAGTACCATATTCCAATAACATTGTTCTGGTTGTTTCGATTATGGTTCTGTTCTTTCTTTCAACTACACCATTTTGTTGAGGTGTTCTAGGAGCTGAAAAAGTATGGTTTATTCCTCTGTCATTACACAGATCACTAAAGTGTTCAGAAATGAATTCTCCTCCATTATCACTTCTAATTTATTTAATACCATTTTTGGATTCATTCAGTATGAGATTCATAAAGTTTTTAAAGCATATGAAAGCTTCATCCTTCGATGCAAGAAGATAAACCCATGTATATCTAGAGAAATCATCAACGAGCACAAAAGCATAAGACTTACCTCCCAGACTTACCACATTAGTTGGTCCAAAGAGATCCATGTGGATAAGTTCATATGGTTCAGATGTAGTTATATCCTTTTTAGGTTTAAAACATTTCTTGACTAGTTTACCTCCAACACACGCATCACAGAAAAACTTGGAATTTTCTCTTAACATATGAATTCCACGTGCAAATTTTAATTTAGACAGTTTTGACAGTTTGGAAAGGCTTATGTGACCAAGTTTCCTATGCCACAACATTTCAAGATCATAATGCTTAGCTTGAAAGCATGTCTCATTAAACGTTCTCAGACAGTTCAAATCCACTACATACATATTGTTTTCTTAGTTCCTCTAAACAATAATTTGTTGTCTTTTATTCTAATGATTTCACATGAAGAGGATTCAAAAACGACTCTGTTTTCAGAATTACATAGTTGACCTATAGAAAGAAGATTGTGCTTAAGACCTTTTACAAACAACACATCTTTGATAGTAGGAAGAGGAATTTTACCTATTGTTCCACTTCCCTTAATTATTCCTACACGATCATCTCCAAATACTACCTTACCACCCTTTTTGTAACTTAAAGAAGAAAACAATTCCTTTTTACCTGTCATGTGGTATGAGCAACCACTGTCCAGAAACCATGTGTTTTCATTTTCTCCCATACTATGTAATCAATCACAGGTTAGCACATTTTGGTACCCAAAATGTTTTGGATACAGCTGGTTTTCTTGGATTTAAATCATAACAGAATTTTGCCACATGTCCCTTCCTCTTACAATAGGAACAAGTGAAGATGACAGGGTATTTTGAGTACTTTTTATTTTCAGCATAATGACTGACGTGATGCTTATTAAAACGTCTTCGAAAAAGTATTCTCATGTTAGGACTTGAGTTATACATACTATGATCGTGTTTAACATGAGTTGAGTTTATCTTGCATATATCCCTTAGTCTTTGATTTTCATTTTTAACATCAAAGACTTGTTTGTTCAGTTCCTTATTCCATTCAGTTTGAATATTCAAAGATCTGTTTAAAGTCAAAATTTCATCCTTTTGAGCTTGATTATCAGTCATTAGCATGCAATACTTACTTTTGAGTATGTTACATTCATCTTGAAGATTTGCTAGTGCATGTAAAAAGTCAGTATTTGGTTTAGACTTATTTTCCTTTTCTGATTCTGTGTCAGTAATTACCTGGTAGCATGAAGGAGGTAGTTGGTCATTGCTGGTTGAAGATTGACTGTCACTTTCAATTTTGGTTGGAAAGGCCATGTACGCCAGGTTTTTTACCTCTTGCTCATCTTCTGAACTGAAGTCACTCCAGGAAGCTGCAAGTGCCTTCTCCTTGGCCTTGATACTAGTGGGACATTTTGATCTCATATGCCCTGGCTTACCACACTTAAAGCAGATAGTTAAATCCCTCTCATTGGAAGACTTATTGTCTTCCTTATCAATTCTGAACCTTTCTCGACCTCCTGAGAATCTATCATAAGACTTTGGGGAGTTTTTCTCAAAATAGGACCTATTTGATACATATCTTTCATTTGTCTTAGTTAGAATTTTTTCTGTTCCTTCTCTTTCTCTTTTATAGTCATAAGAGTGATTATTAAAACCTCTGGAATCATGATATGCCCTTTTTGCTTGAAAATCCTTCTTCATTTTGAGCATGCGATGAAATTTTCTACTAACAAGGGCGAATTCTTTTTCAAATTCCTCTCCCATGTCTACTTCAGAGTCACTATCATATTCTTGAGCCTTGAAGGCTATAACTTTTCTTCTCCTATGATCTTCTTTGTTCATTTGTATTATAACCTCCTCATGACTCAACAATGATCCTACTAGTCTTTCAATAGACAATACATTTAGATCTTTAGCTTCTTCAATTGCGGTTCGTTTAGGTAACCATTCTCTAGGTAGACATCTCAGTATTTTCCTAACTAAATCCTTAGTTTCAAAGACTTTTCCTAACCCTTTTAATCTATTTATCAAGTCATTGAATCTTTTGTACATACTAGAGATTACCTCACCTGAACTCATTTCAAAGGATTCATACTCATTCAGTAGCATATCTATTCTATTTTCTTTAACTTCAGATGTACCTTCATGGGTGGTCTGAAGAGACTCCCAGATCTCTTTGGCTGACTCGCATTGAGCCACTTGACTTCTTTCTTCTGGGCACAGTGCTGAGAATAGTATATGCATAGCTCTGGAGTCAAGCTGAGAAGAGATCTTCTGCTCTTCTTTCCATTCTTCTTCGTCTTCATCCTCCATAGGAACTGGCCCTTTTCTGACCATTGCCCACAACTCTCCATCAACTCCACGAAGATATATATGCATCCTCTTCTTCCAAACGGTGTAATCCGTTCCATCAAACCACGGAGGATTTGTATTCGCGGAGTAAGAGACTGCAGTTGACGAACATCCTGAAATCCCAAGACCTTCTCTTTGGCGACGATTAATCCGTCAAAGAATAGGCTCTGATACCAATTGAAAACTCAAAATGTGAGATGCACTCAACAAGAGATTCTGATTATATCTTTGCTAAAATGATCTCTTGTAAAGAAAGGAAAAATAATTTTATTGATTTTGGAAATAGAGAACAGACTACACAATAAACCCTAGCCAAGCCAAGTAACTTAGCTCTTTAAAAAACAAACACTCAACACTCCTACTTCCCAAGATTCGAATCACCCAGTACACTCCCATACACTGTGATTCAATCTACTGAAGTAGTTACATTCATGGACCCAAAGTAGAAGAGTTTAAGACCAAAAGCTCTCACTACGGACTGCCAATTTGCTACTGGGCAGAAGGCTTACAATTTATAATGCTGGTTAGCAGACGACCGTTGCCTAATCAGGAGCCTTCCATAGTCTTCATCATTTGCCAAGATAGAGACGGTGCTAGGTGGAGCAGGCTCGAGAAAGCTGAAGCTTCTTCTGAGAGAGGACGATCGAGAGAGGAGATCAGAGAGAAGATCATCATTCCAGGAGTCCTCTCTTCAACGAATGTGGCAGACTTCGAAGGACGATACAGCGAAACGGTATCATTGCGAGGTGCTTCGTGAAACAGCATCGTTGCTTCGTGGAACGACATCGTTGCGAGGTGCTTCGTGAAACAGCATCGTTGCTTTGTGGAACGACATCGTTGCGAGGTGCTTCATGAAACGACATCATTTCGGGGCAACAGATCCTTCTCCAGCCATCTCACCAACCATGCATTACCAATCAAAGAAACCCCATTACCAGCCCAGTTGTCGTTCGATCAGCGAGAGATCGATAAAGAGAGATCCGTACAGGAAAATGGTATCAGAAGGTGATGAAGTGGGAGCTGATTGGTTCGATTCGGGGGAAAGATTGAGAAGTGGAGAAGCAGATTCGATTCGGTCGGGCAGATGATGCCGTTATGTTTCTCTCCCCGTTTGTCAGTTACTGAGTCTAGGTTTTGGTCGACAAAGCTGCTTCCCAGTTCCATTTCAATTCCTCGTCAGAAGGCGACCTGGTAGGGTTATGGTTTCGCGGCGTTGGCCTCGGCTTCAGAGGATTTATCTAAGCAGAAACGGCAGCAATCACCGCTGTTTGTGGCCAAGAATGCGGCGGCGAAGAACAGGAGATATGATTCGCCGTTCGTTCTTAATTTTAATAATTTATAATTTTATTTTTATATTTTAAATAGTTAGAAATGAGGTGGAAATTTTAAATATTTAAATTTAAATTATTTAATCATTTTTTAATTGCCACGTTACACATTTAACGGTCAACTTTTAGAGTTGACTGCCATGTAAGCAAAAGTTAACGGAGTTGGATGGAGAGTGACCAAACGTGAACAGTTCCTGTAAACTGAAGTACCACCTAGGGATTTAAATATTTTGAGTGACCAAACTTGAACGTTTTTTGTAATCTCAGTGACCAACCATGCAATTAACCCTATCTTTATATTATGTGTAGATTTGTCACAAAAAAAGTACTATATATGTCACGAAGACCAATGTTTTGGCTACACACATGTATTTTATCTAAACTGTACCACACATACAATTTAATATTTAATGTTTGAATCAATGATACTTGAGTTTCGACTTCACAATTAATCACTTTCTATAAGATACAATAAGTTGGTTTATCTTCTTGAATTGTAAGCATACACTTAGCGAAGGTTTGGAAAGCAGAGGAATTTTCCATCACGATTAGCTAACCTATTAAGTCTTCTGAAAAACAACGTTTAATACGTGATTTATAATTTTTTTATAACCTATAAAATGACGGGTAATCTTAAACTTGCAACACAAATTTCAATGCTTGAAATATTGCATATCGAATTGCAATATTGAATATGCAAAAGAGATGTAGAATTCTTTAAATTAATATAAATTTTCGGAACTACTACAAAAACAATAATATTTTGTACAAACTATAGGCGACTGGTTCTCTAAAATTTTAGTCTTGTTAATTGCTATACATTAAACCTTTTGCTAATCTGACATGAATGGACCTGACAATAATGAGATGATATTGGGTTTAATGTGATGTTCATTTACCCATTTTTGGATGTGTTGATCAATTTAAGGACATTAACATATAAATGAGTTATAATAAACCTCATTAGACAATTTTTACTCTTTATAATAATTAATTTAATCTTAATATTTTTGTTGTTTGAAATATTTTATGTATGATTTAGAGATATACTTTATCATGTAGTCAAAATCAAATACTGGGTGCATTTATGAATGTTTTTTATCTTGGTGTTGCGAATAGGTAAAAACTTAATTATTAGAATGCATATAACTATACACAGACACATGGTCGAGCTAGCATGACACAGTTAGAGCATACCATGAAGACAATGTATATGGATCGGCACTATACATGCATGAATGCTTCATGTGACGTAGCCGACCCGACTTAACCTTCAAGAGCTCCACCACACGGAAAAAATCCAAAACTACCACTGTTTAAAAAAAAATACAAAAATACCACCCATTCCCAAGAATTTCCAAATATACCACTGTTTATTAAAAACCGCTCCACTCAGGGGCGGTTTACCGTAGAACCGCCTGTTCGAGAAGCGGTTTGCCTATTTTGGAAAAAGCGCTCTTCGAAGGAGCGTTTTTTAAGGCTGCCCTAGCACAAACCGCTTCCTCAGTGAGCGGTTATGTGTCGGCATGGTAAAACGCTCCACAGGGAAGCGGTTTACCATGGCGACACATAAACCGCACCCCCCCAGCGGTTTGTGCCTCGTCACCCCGACATCCGACATGTCGGCATGCAGGAGGTTGCAAGGGTGGGGGTTGCATGCCAGACTAATACCGCTCCCCCCTGCGGTTTGTAGTGTACAATTTTCCTATAAAAGGCTGGTCCATAAAACTCAAAATCTTCACTCCACTCCTTCTTCTTCTTCTTCAAATTTCAGTTGTGCACCTTTAAATTATTTAGTTTTTTGCGATTAACGTTAATTCGTAAGTTTGTTTTGTATTACTTTTCATTGTCATTTGTGATTTTTATGTTAGTAACTTAATTACAGTTTTATTGTACATGGCATTCCAAAGGTTCACGCTTGGGTTGCGGTGGAATGGTTACACGGAAGAGACCGAAAAGGGTGTAAATTACGTGGGTGGCAATTTTTATAAAATGAAGGTCCGTACGAGACCGATGTTTGAAGAGCTCCATCAAATGTGCACTGAGGTTACCTACATGGATGGCACTAGAAGAGTTGATCGTATGGTGTATCGATATCCAAACAGACATGGCGGGTCGCTGTGGAATGAGGAATTCCTCATTACCACTCAGGAGGACGTTGATGCCATGGTCCAATTTTTGACCACCAATAAAATTAAACAAGCGGAGATGTTCGTTTATACCAAGGCTGTCGAAGGCGGTGTAGGTCATTTTGGAGAAGGCCAAACATCTGGTATCCACGGTGGGAGTGTATTATATAAAGATCATCCCCACCAGGAGTACCAAGACTCGAGCTGGAGGCAGGAGTATCATGATGGAACTGGAGGTCATCATCAATCCTTCCCATCATATGAAGAAGAAGCTCAACAGGCGGATGGGAACCAACAAGCAGGCTACCAGTACCCACCCGAGTACAACTTCTACCAAAGCGGCGTTAGTTACCACAACTACCATTACGGAGCTGGTGAAGGTGCCTTTCATGATGATCATCAAATGGAAGAAGATATCAATCCAAGTCCAGTTAGTGACCCTGAGGTTGAATGATATAATCAAAGTTGCGCAGGGTCAAGCTTCTCGAACCAAACAGAACCGGATAGGATGGAAATCGATTGGACAGTACTCACCCGTGAATAAGGGCAATCGATATATGAATCGATCGGACAGATTCAACTCGGAATAAAGGGCAATCGATATGGGTAGCTCGCCACAACCAGGGTGATTACCTAGTTGATAAGAGTCGCTCTAGCACTCTGGAGATTCTCGACAGAGTAATTAGGGCAAATTCCACGAAGGGAACTCGGCTTTAGCCTCTGAAATTCAATAATAATCGTCTAAGGGCAAAACCAACGTGTTCAGCCCTTTAAATAGGCAACATACAACCCAAATCCGACTCAAACATGGAAAAACAATCATAAACCGACTTTAAAACAAGGAAACTCGGAAACAGCCCAGCAAACCCGTTAAGCCCAAACCGTTAAGCCTGGACCCGTTAAGTAAACCCGTTAAGGCTGGACCCGTTAAGCAAACCCGTTAAGGCTGCTTCTTGCAATCTGCCTTCTCTTCAGCACTTCCTCCTTCTTTCTCCACTCGAATCATCATATATGGCTTCCCTCGAAATAGCTCCACATCCATGGCTCCAAAGTAGCTATCCAAATATGTCGCAAGCTTCTCCTTCAACGTCCTTGCCTTAGCACGTGTGACTGGCCCATTGATGTCCTCATCAGCCCCTCCTTCTTCAAAAGGATTTGCCCTCAAATCCGAATTGCCATCCAAATAAGGTGCAAGGTCAGAAACATTAAACGTTGCACTTACTCCATACTCTCCCGGCAAGTCGATCTTGTAGGCATTGCTTCCAATCTTCGAAACCACCTGGAAAGGACCATCACATCGGGGCATTAACTTTGATTTCCTCTGCTGGGGAAACCTCTCCTTCCTCAAATTCACCCATACCCAGTCGCCAACTTCAAAGTGCCTCGGTTTTCTGTTTTTGTTCACATTGCGCATGATCTGCTCCGTCCTTCTCTCAATGTTCAATCTCGCCTTCTCATGTAAACTCTTCACGAACTCAGCTTTCTTGGCTCCATCGAGATTGACCTGCTCATTCAAAGGTAATGGCATCAAATCCAAAGGTGTGAGTGGATTGAAATCATACACGAGCTCAAACGGAGTGAACTTCGTCGTCGAGTGCACCATCCTGTTGTAAGCAAACTCTACATGGGGAAGGCAGTCCTCCCAAACCTTGATGTTGCTCTTGATCACAGCTCGAAGCATCTGGGATAATGTTCGATTGACCACCTCTGTTTGCCCATCGGTTTGAGGGTGACATGTAGTAGAGAACAACAGCTTCGTCCCCAGTTTGCTCCACAACGTCTTCCAGAAGAAACTCAGAAACTTAGTATCTCGATCGGATACGATGGAACGCGGCATCCCATGCAATCGCACCACTTCTCTGAAAAACAAATCAGCCACGTTAACCGCATCGTCAGTCTTATGGCATGGGATAAAGTGTGCCATCTTCGAGAATCGATCCACCACCACGAAAATCGAATCTCTTCCCTTCCTTGTCCGCGGCAAACCAAGCACAAAATCCATAGAGATGTCGATCCATGGAGCATATGGAATCGGTAGCGGTGTGTACAATCCAGATGATTGCACCTTCGACTTGGCCTGCTTGCACTCCACACACCTCGCACACAGATTCTCCACGTCTCCCTTCATGTGCGGCCAATAGAAGTGCTCTTGTAGACAACTCAGCGTCTTGTCTACACCGAAATGTGCCATTAAGCCTCCTCCATGAGCCTCTTTCAACAACAACTTTCGAAGTGATGATCGAGGAATACACAACTGGTTAGCTCGAAACAAGTAGCCATCACTTCGATAGAACTTCCCATCGCCATGCTGCTCACAAGCTCTATAGATCTCCCCAAAGTCAGCATCATCAGAATAGAGCTCCTTGATATGCTCGAAACCCAAATACTTCACCCCCATTGTCGTGATCAACGAGTGTTTTCGAGATAGGGCATCAGCAACTACATTTTCTTTGCCCTGCTTGTACTTGATCACATATGGAAAGGACTCAATGAACTCAACCCATCGAGCATGTCTCTTGTTCAGCCTGTGTTGAGCTTTCAAATACTTCAACGACTCGTGATCAGTGTGAATCACAAACTCCTTCGGCCAAAGATAGTGCTGCCATGTCTCTAGGGCTCGAACTAGAGCATAAAGCTCCTTGTCGTACGTCGGATAGTTGAGGGCAGCCCCACTCAACTTCTCACTGAAGTAAGCAATCGGCTTTTTTTCTTGCATCAACACGGCTCCAATTCCCAAACCAGAAGCATCACACTCCACCTCGAATGTCTTATTGAAATCCGGCAACATCAGAATAGGTGAATGCGTGAGCTTGTGCTTGAGCAGCTCGAATGCTCTGGTCTGCTCCTCTCCCCAATAGAACGTCACGTTCTTCTTGATGATGGATGTCAATGGTGCGGCAATGGTGCTGAAGTTGGGCACAAATCGACGATAAAATCCAGCAAGCCCATGAAAGCTCCGCACCTCATTCACGTTGGTTGGAATAGGCCAATCGCGAATTGCTTTCACCTTCTCTTCATCCACCTTGACTCCATCTGCACTCACCACAAACCCAAGAAAAATAACACTAGAAGTGCAAAACGAGCACTTCTTGAGGTTAGCATACAATTTCTCCTTTCTCAACATCGCCAACACCTCTCTCAAGTGATTGAGATGATCCTCCATGCACTTTGAGTAGATCAGAATGTCGTCGAAGTATACGACCACGAACTTGCCAATGAATGGCCTCAAAACATGGTTCATCAGCCTCATGAAGGTGCTAGGAGCATTGGTTAAACCAAAGGGCATCATCATCCATTCGTATAGACCCTGCTTGGTCTTAAACGCAGTCTTCCACTCGTCTCCCTCCTTCATACGAATTTGGTGGTAACCTGATCTCAAATCAATCTTGGAAAACACCGTAGAGCCATGTAATTCATCAAGCATAGCATCTAATCGTGGAATTGGATGACGATACTTAACTGTAATTTGATTGATGGCTCTGCAGTCTACACACATCCGCCAGGTGTGATCCTTCTTTGGCACGAGAATCACCGGAACTGCACACGGGCTCAAACTTTCTCGAACATGCCCCTTCTCCATGAGCTCGTCAATCTGCCTTTGCAGCTCTTTGGTCTCTTCCGGGTTAGCTTGATATGCTGCCTTGTTTGGAATTTGAGCTCCCGGCACGAAATCAATTTGGTGCTCAATTCCGCGAATAGGAGGCAGCCCCTTCGGTGCTTCCTCTGGAAACACATCCTCGAACTCATCCAACACCACTCTTGCTTCGGCTGGAACTTCTTGGACTAGCTCTTGATTGAGCAGCACGTCCCTGTACATGAGCACAATCAAAGGTTCTCGTGCACAGGCAGCTTGCTTCAAATCTCCATTGCGTGCTAGCATCACTGCCTTGGAATCCACAATTCCAGCTCCCTCTTCTCCTTTCTTGGCCGAGGCATTACTTGCCTTTTCTTGCTCTCGACGTTGCTGCATTTGGAGTTGATCTCGATATACTTCACTTGGAGACAGAGGCTTCAACACGAACTTCTTTCCTCCATGTTGCAACTTGTACTTATTTTTCACTCCATCATGCTGTGCTTGTCGATCAAATTGCCATGGCCTGCCAAAAAGCACATGTGCAGCTTGCATAGGCACTATATCACACAAAATCTCATCTTTGTAATCTCCAATCTCGAACTTCATTAGTGCCTGCTTTGTGAACTTGATGGATCCGTGATCGTTAAGCCATTGCAGCGTGTATGGCTTTGGATGCTTCAACGTAGGCAGCCCTAGCCTCTTCACCGCACACGCTTTCACAACGTTCGTGCAACTTCCTCCATCGATCACTAGAGATAGCAACTTCCCATCAACTACACATCTCGTATGGAAGATATTTTCTCTCTGTTCACTCTCCTCCTTAGGCTGCACAGACAATACTCTCCGTGCTACAAACAAGCTGCCAGGAGGTGGTTCCATTTCCATAGACTCATCGACATCAGAATCGGTGGTCTCTTCCTCTTCCTCCGATACATACTCACCATTATCAAGCAAGATCAGGGTCTTCTTATTGGCACACTGGCTCGCAATATGTCCTCTTCCATGGCATTTGAAACAACGAATTTCCCCCGACGATCCACCTTGCTTCATAACTGGATTTGAACCATCTGCCCTTGCCGCGGGTCTAGGAGCTTCTTTCACGGGCAGTTGCGGCTTAGGGTTGGTTGCAACTCCTTGGCTCGAACGCGTGGAATTCATGGAGGGTTGAAACCTCCTATTTCGAAGCTGTCGTTCCACTTTACTTGCCATATCCACCAAATCTTCAAGTTCAAGTAACGGTTGTATCTCCACCACGTTCTTGATCTCTCGATTGAGACCATACAGAAAACGAGCTATGGTAGCCTCGCGGTCCTCTCTCACATCAGCACGTATTATCAACACTTCCAACTCCTTGTGATAATCTTCAACGCTTTTAGTTCCTTGCCGGAGAAGCTGGAGGTTTTGATACATATCTCGCAAATGGGAACTCGGTACAAACCGATCCCTCATAATTCCTTTCATCTCATCCCACGTCTCAATAGGACGCTGCCTGTTTCTCCTTCGTTTCGTTCCCAACTGATCCCACCAAACAAGTGCATAATCCGAGAACTCTAGGGCAGCCAATGTCACTTTCTTCTTCTCGGAGTAGTTATGACAATCAAACACTAGTTCCATCTTTCGCTCCCAATCCAAATAAGCATCAGGGTTCGTGGTACCGCGAAAAGGTGGAATCGTGACCTTGAGGTTTCGCAAATCATCATCCTCCTCAAAGCCCTCTTCTTCCTCGTCATTAAACTCCTCTTCATGATGTTGTTGCCGCCCTCTCCTTTCAGCTCGAGGCATTCCAAGGCGTCTATGCTGGCGCATATGACGTTGTACTTCATGAACCAAGGGTGGAGGAGCTCAGTTTTCCCTTCCCCTTTCTTCTTGTTGAAGTCTAGGGTTAGGGTTTGCATCGACCACAACCGGCTGCTGGAGCCTTGTCTCGACAGCCTCCATCCTCGTGGCTTGCTCGGCAAGCCTTGCTGTTTTCTCTTCTTGAGCACGAGCAATGTTCTCCAATTGATTTCTGATCGCTTCGAGTGCTGCTTCCATGTTTGATAGGCAAGAAAAGTCCAAGAACACAAGAACTCGCACAACCTGCTTCTTGCCTCGCAAGAAACACCAAGAACTCTCAAGAATAAACAACCTCCTGTCTTGCGGCTCAAGAACACGCCAAGACCTTCAAGAAAACTTCAAGAACACGCCACTGATTTGAACCTTAGCTCTGATACCACTTGATATAATCAAAGTTGCGCAGGGTCAAGCTTCTCGAACCAAACAGAACCGGATAGGATGGAAATCGATCGGACAGTACTCACCCGTGAATAAGGGCAATCGATATATGAATCGATCGGACAGATTCAACTCGGAATAAAGGGCAATCGATATGGGTAGCTCGCCACAACCAGGGTGATTACCTAGCTGATAAGAGTCGCTCTAGCACTCTGGAGATTCTCGACAGAGTAATTAGGGCAAATTCCGCGAAGGGAACTCGGCTTTAGCCTCTGAAATTCAATAATAATCGTCTAAGGGCAAAACCAACGTGTTCAGCCCTTTAAATAGGCCAAAATACAACCCAAATCCGACTCAAACATGGAAAAACAATCATAAACCGACTTTAAAACAAGGAAACTCGGAAACAGCCCAGCAAACCCGTTAAGCCCAAACCGTTAAGCCTGGGCCCGTTAAGTAAACCCGTTAAGGCTGGACCCGTTAAGCAAACCCGTTAAGGCTGCTTCTTGCAATTTGCCTTCTCTTCAGCACTTCCTCCTTCTTTCTCCACTCGAATCATCATATATGGCTTCCCTCGAAATAGCTCCACATCCATGGCTCCAAAGTAGCTATCCAAATATGTCGCAAGCTTCTCCTTCAACGTCCTTGTCTTAGCACGTGTGACTGGCCCATTGATGTCCTCATCATTGAAGAAGAGGAAGGTGATGTCAGTGCAGACAGCTTCGATCCTCTTGAAGGTGCTGATGATTCCGGTCCAGATTCAGACACAGACGGTGATGAGGTACTTCGCCAATGTGTACCTATCCCGTACTACAATCACATTCCAAATGAAGACTGTTATGTTGATGCCGACATGGACCCGCCAGAGGTGCCAGTATGGGGTCCACTCACTGGCTTTACGAAGGGCAACAATTTGCAACGAAGAATAAGGTCAGGCACGCTATTGCCACTAAAGCAATGATTCGGAGTTTTGAATGGCACACAACCCATTCCAACACGAAGAGGTTGATGGTTAGATGCAAAAATCAAAATGAGGGATGCAAAGCTAGGGTTTAGGCCATCAAGAGCAAGAGAGTCTGCCATTGGGTCATATCCCATGCGGTGAACACACACACATGTGTGTCATCAATAACATCCCAAGGCCATCGATAGTTGAAATCAAGGGTGGTTGTCGCGGCTATCAAACATCTAATTGAGGAGCAGCCCGACCTGAAGGTTAAAACCATCATCGCTGACATTTCTAGTCGTTATGGTTATATCATTAACTACAAGAAGGCGTGGCATGGAAAACAGAAAGCAATGGTCGCCGTGTTTAGTGACTGGGAAGAATCATATGCATTCCTTCCCAGATTTAAGTAACATACATTTATTTTAAAAATATAGAAGTTGCAAAGTGTCTTTTGGGTTGAAGGAGATCGCATATTCTCATTATCGCTAACTGACTTATGCTTTTTTGCAATAGTTCGTTCAAAATGTGCCTTAAAACTTTTGTTACCACATAAAATAATTGTTTGAACCAAATGATTGTAATAGTATCAAAAAATTTGTAGTAGAGTATTTTATACTGAAATCATAAGTTAACTGTAATAGTATCATGTATCGATTTTAGCCTATGGTGTGAAGTTTTATTGTCGAATCGCCAGTACGTACGACCTTTCAATTCAAACTTTAAACAAAAAACAACTAAAATATTGATATTATCAAATACCCTTAAATCTCATAAATTACCATAATCGTATTAAGAAAAAAATCATCCAAATGATAATATTGATTTAGAATTTTAAGGGGTCGTTTGAAAGTTGCAATTGTTAAATAGATGTTTTGCTGTGAATGCATGTACGATATTATATATGTATTGTCGGATTAGATGCATTGTGTATGTCACATATGCTAAAAGCCGAGACAAAACAATTTCAACTCAACTATCTCAACAATCACAACTAAAAGTTGAGATATAACAATCACTCATTTTGAGTGATAGTTTATGTCACATCACAAATGTAATCCATGTATTGTTTCTTCTAAAAAAATGATGCATTCTAAACAATACATTATAGTAACAATCTCAACAAAACAATCGCAACTTTCAAACGAGCCCTGAATTGAAATGGAAAAAATCTATCAAATCTAATGCCATCTTCTAAAATAAATCAAAACTCAACAGGGCAGAGAATACCCACTAAGCAAAGCATAATGACAATTATTTCAGACTACCTCATTTCCCCCCCCCCCCTCTTTTAAATGTGTCATCTCGCTCTCTCTTATGTCCCGTTCACTTGCCAATTAGTTTTCTGTTTTCTGGTGTGACAACAAAAATAAAAAAACAAATGGTAAGAAACGTGTTCACTTGAAGTTTCATTATCGTTGGAAAAAACCATGGGGATTAAAAGAGGCAGTTGGGTGGAAACAATAAAAGATCGTTTGCTGGAAAATGAGGGACGAATTTTCCCGCTGCCCAAAGGGTTACACCCCTATTCCTTTTAATGAGCCCAGCGTTCGAATCCCTCGACCACTTTTTCCCCTCTTTTGTTCACTTAGACCAATGGTGTCGTTTTGCTAACCCCAACTCCCATCTTTCTTCTCCCAGCCTCCCCCAAACTCGACCTCCCCATCGAACGAAGCTTCTACAATCCACCTCTTCTTCCTCTAGCGGAGGGAGAGAAGATCGATCCGGCGAGCTCCTTCTCCAATCGGCGAAGCTCCAGCAGATGAGCTCCTTCTCCAGTCGGCGAACGATGGGTTTGCTTTGAGATGCCAGCAGATATTACCCTTCCACCGCTAAGTTAGGCATTCTCAAGGGCTTACATCCTCGAGGTCAATCAACATAGGTGTGGATTAGGCTGGATGAGACGGTAATGGGTACACTTGCCCAGCAGGTCCTCGATAATCCTCTTTGTTTTTCCGTTTGTTCTTCTATCTCTCTCTCTCTGAGCTTTGTATCTCACCACTCTCCCCCTTTCTCTTCCTCTTTCTTCCCGCTGCCTGGAATCGAGAGAAACCTAGAAACATCCCAATTATTTCTCCAATTTTGCATTCAAAATGCTTATTCTCCATTCACAGTCGATAGTGGCGCATTTCTCCATAAAACATGAGTTCACCAATATATAATGTGTGGTGTTCGTAATTGTGCACGAGCTCTTGAAGTTTAAGTCTGGTACGTCCCATGAAGCATTCATGCTTGTATAGGGCCGATCCATATACATTGTCTTTAGGGTATGCTCTAATTGTGTCATACTAGCTCGACCATGTGCCTGGGTATAGTTATATGCATTATAATAATTAAGTTTTACCTATTCGCAACACCAAGATAAAAAAACAGTCATAAATGCACCCATTATTTAATTTTAACTACCTGGTAAAATACTACATTTGAACCAGCTACCACTGATGCCACAAATAATAAGTATATCTCTGAATCATACATAAAATATTTCAAACATCACAAATATTAAGATTAAATTAATTATTATAAAGAGTAAAAATTGTATAATGAGGTTTAATAACTCATTTATATGTTCATGCCCTTAAATTGGTCAACACATTCAAAAATGGCTAAATGAACATCATATTAAACCCAATATCGTCTCATTATTGTTGGTCCATTTGTGCCAGATTAGCAAGATGTATAATTTTTAGCAATTAACCAAGCTAAAATTTTAGAGAACCAGTCACCTATAGTTTGTACAAAATATTATTGTTTCGTAGTAGTTTTGAAAATTCCTATTAATTTTGAGAATTCTACATATCTTGCATATTCAATACTGCACTTCGATATGTAATATGTCACCGTAGCAAATTCCAAAAAATTATAAATCACGTAGTAAATCTTGCTTTTCAGAAGACTTAGTAGGCTAGCTAACCGTGATGGAAAATTCCTCTACTTTTCAAATCTTCGCTAAGTGTATGCTTACAATTCAAGAAGATAAACCAAATTATTATATCTTATAGAAAGTAATTAATTGTGAAATCGAAACTCAAGTAATATTAATTCAAACATTAAATATTAAATTGTACTAGCTTGTGTCTTGGCCCATTGGCCATATACCCATACATAGGTTGATAATTTGATTATGGGTATTAAAAGTAAGCTCCGGATCAGACCAAACCATGAAATTTGCATTTCAACAGTAAAAGAAATCAGAATATCAAGAATCGCACCATCATTTCCTTTTGTCTAGTTTGGTTGGTCCAATACAAAATATTCTCATTTTTCAATGTCCACAAAATTCATTGAATCGAGGATCCAACCGCATTATATCCTATCCAATTGGTTTGATCCAATTGTCGATTTGATAAAATCCCCCAATTCAGATATCTTTGGTTAAGCATTCTTTATCTTAATATTAGTTCAAGAGAAAACCCGGTATATATTAGCCAAATCTATGTTTGGTTTGAGAAAAGAGTGAGTACCGGTCACTGCAAATGGGAAAATAGAAACCTAATTTCTCCATGTACTTTCAGTTGGAGTTCTATCCAAATGGGAAAATAGAACAATGAAGTGAAGATGAAATATAAACTATCCCATCAGCATGGCTACCAAAGAGCAAAGGAAGGAAGGAACCAGAGTCGACGAATGACCACCCCCGGCTTTTACACCCTGCACCAAATGACCAAGGTCGGTGGCCATATATGGGTGTTATTAACCCTCCGATTGGACCGTACAGAAGACAGAAGGTAGGGAGCCGACACCACAATAGCACACTGCAGAAGAGAGTAATGAAATATCAACTTTGCTAAATCAATTCAATAGCACCGCTACAAATGATATTTCCTGGATTCTTAGCATGGCAGACATCACGTACATTAGAACTCATACCTAGCTTGATTATATCAAGGAGTTGATTGAGCAACCAAGTGCATCCCTGAACTTCAACCAATTTGCCATAATCTTCTGCTCAACTTATATATCTCAGAGAAAAGAGCTAGAGAGGATTTCCCTATAGAGAAAAATTGTGTTAATCAACTTTGCTATCAATTGAATAACACCGCTATAAATGATCTATCCTGGATTCTTAGCATGGCAGACATCTAGTACATTAGAACTCACACCTAGCTTATGATAAGGTGATATGTCAAACAGTCGACCTTGGCTCTTACCTGATCCAACCCTGCATCTAATCCTTAGCACGCAGCCAGGCACCCAAAAAAGAAAATACTATGATTTGTAGGCTCCTGTCAAATGGAACATTTAAGTTTGGATGCAAAATTTGGTTCACTAATACAGTGAAAGTACAAGGAAAAAAAGATGGAACGCTTAGGGTCATGATTGAGTTAGTCTAGTGACTACATTGCGGATGAGGAAAGACTACAGAGTGTAGAAGAAAACCCAAACAAATTGAACACACATAACCGTACTAAAACCTTAATGCAACCGCTGTTCACATTATGCTTCTTCACCATCAAAAACAATATTAGCAAGAGAAACCATTAAGCTGCATTAATGAGTCACCAAAACTGAATGACATGAAAAAGAATTAGGTAGCCAAACCAAAATACCAATGCACAACCCCACTTATAAAATAGCTAAGACAAATGGATTGCGAAAATTCAGAACAACTTGTTCTGAATCAATAACCTTTATATAGAGGTGGCAATTGAATCAGATTCGTGGATCCATGGATTGGATCCAATGGATTGGTGGATTGATCCATGAATCCAAATAACATCCAAGGCTTGGACAAAATGTAAATTTTGAAAAGTTTAGGTACTAAAACGTCATAATGAAAAATTGTAGGTACCAAAATGTAATTTTCCAATGATATTTTTTGTATAAAAATATAAATTTTAGGTACCAAAATATAAAATATAAAAAATATAGGTACCAAATCGTAATTTGCAATCCATGAATCCACCAATCCAATTAGATTTGGATCAAATGGATTGGATTTAAATGGATTGGATTAGGTGGATAATTTGGTGGAAGGATTGGATTGGATTCATGGATTTGGATCCTAATTGCCACCTCTACCTTTATGTAACTCTAAACTTCTTGATAGTAGTTTTCTCCCAGTAAAACAACAAATTGGGTGGATACCATGTTGTTGCATCCATCATAAGCTAACCATCATAGTGAATTTGGAACCTCATAGTAAAGCAGCATACCGACCAAATTTATGATACCTCTCCGGCTCAAGCATGAGTTCACTTGGAGGACATGGGGTGGATATGATGTTGCTATCCATGCTCTGAATGTCAATGAAGGTACATGACATCGAATTATCAAAATTGTAAAGACAACCAACCCATTATGTATTAAACTTGAAAAGATTAAAAATTGATAAAAGCTTAAACAAAAGAAAAAGCAAACAATAAAATGAAATTACCCCGAATACCATCAAAGCGCTTTAACACCAACTGGCCAGACCTTAATCAAAATCACAGCTTAACTCTAAATAACTTCACTACCATTATTCTCTCAAACCCTTGCTTCTCCCAATACGTTAGATTCAAGCAAATAATCATCTACAGAGGCTATTCCCAAGAGAAAATGCCTGCATAAGTTATGAATGATATCAATGGAAGCAATAATAGACTTAACATAAAAGAATTGCCAAGTAATGTTGTGTCATTCACAAGGTTCAAGAAGGCGCTAGGCGTAAGGCGGGCGTTGTGGCTTTGCTTATTGCCTAGCTCGTCTAGGCGTAGACTAAGCGTGACTAGGCGTTGAAAGAAAAATAGTTATTCGCATTGTATGATGAATGAAATAATAATCTATAACACTTTATCACTTCAGCTAAAATGATTAATAACTTACTCAATACTTAATGACAAGATCATAGCTCACGAATTCATAAAACATAGTTGAATAGCTCACAAAGTTCTTAAGCTATTGAAAATATAGATATAGAAAATAGATTTTGTAGTTGATGTTAATTTCCTCATTTAATATTGACTTCCTAACTCCATGTATTCATGTTTAGGAGAGACTTAGATGTCATCTTACTCCATTGACGTGTTACGGTATCTAACTAGGCGCAAAATCCCTAGGCGATGCGTTTTGTCATTGCCTTGCGCCTAGGCGTGCCTAATCGTAAGATTAAGCGTGTCTTTTTGAACCATGGTCATTCATAATTAGCACTAAAGTAGCCTTGTTGCACTATCTTTCAACAATTTCACTAAATTGATCCGACCTTTTATGAAACCTAATTCACTCTACAACTCTAACAAACTATTCTACAAAAGTTGGAGACCAAAGCGCATTTCTGAGCATTAAGAAACACAGTATGACGGTAAACAAAAAGGTGAAAACTTTCAAATAGTTCCAGCCACCTAACAATTCTAAAACGATAATTCAAAGGACAGAGTCGTGGACCTGGTTAGCTGTGGAATTGGAGGCCTCCGACGCCATTTGATAATTGAGACTCTGACACGCCAAAACACAACACCAAACTGCGACCAAGTGTAATCGCAGCCTGGGAATGCAGTAACAGGCAAGTTCTATTATCAACCCGGGGTCTAGATCTACTGCTTACTCCGTGATTGTCTATTATCTAGCCAACTAATTTGATTGATTGTTGTTTAAACTAAAAGCAGTAAGAAAGCAGGAAATGGTTCGGTTTTCAAAAGCAGGAAAGAGTCACTCGGGAATGAGTCCCCCTAGATCCTTAGTTAGGTTCAATTGTAATTACCCTGGGTTGATTTACTGTTGATTAGACTGCACAAGATCCGACAGTAGCTTGGAATCTCTTAAGCTGACCAAGCCCTCTCAGTCTAACTATCCGGCAGACGACTAGTCTTCACCGGGATAGAAAGCTGAAGCAATAAGCACAGAACTCCACTAGTGGAATTGAATTCCAGTACAAAGCAGTAAACTGGCTAACTCTCGTATAACCAATCTCCTACTATCGAATGAAGAGGCTCTAACAACCTAATCAGATTCTATCTATCTCAGGTTGCAGCAGAAATCAAGAAAAGCTGATCAGACTTCAATCAATTCAATAAACATGCATCATTCCATTAAAACCAAACAGTATAATCATCCCAAGTCATTACAATCAAATCCCTAACACCAGGAACTAGGGTTCTTCATACCCAAGTGAGAGAAGGGTTCTACTCCATAGAGAGAGAGAAGAAAACAGTAATCGGAGTAGTCATACTCAAAATGATGAGGAAAATGTGCTCCGGGATGATGATTTCCACTCCTATGACGATCTCCAAGCTCGATTCGATGAAACCCAGATCCAAGATAGCTTCTAGGATGTGTTCTTCGTACTTTCTCTCTCTAGGGCTCTGTTTTTGCTCTGAAAATCCGATTCTCCACTTTTTGGCTCGAAATTGGCTGAAAAACCAAGATTTCCCGACTCACACGGGCAGGTCACACGGCCGTGTGGCTCACCCAGTTGCCAGTGTGAGTCAAAACGCAGCGTATCAATTAGTTGCACTTCAGCCATCCCACACGGCCAGGGTCGCACGGCCGTGTGAGATTTCCATCCTGCCCGTGTTTGCTCTCGGCAAAAATCACACGGCCACAATTGTAAGTTGCACGGCCGTGTGATTTCCCGGACTGCCCGTGCGGCCTCCTTGGCACCTTGCCACGCGTCCGATCTACGTCCAATCGACCCCAAACTCGCTCCCAAGCCTCCATTCACGTACTAGGACCTGAAATATCACAAACTAGCACAACCTAGCGTGAAATCGGCCTAAAACACGAGAATCAACACCTCAAACGGTGTATGAACAGGGGTAAAAACATGTGTAATTAACGGTCTATCAGCCTCACAGCTTGCTAGCTTGACCCTCGTATGAACTGAAATTAGACCTCCCTCGTCATTTCCTATCCGCCATCAAATTCCGGCGTTAAGACGGGTGTACCGTAATCCTACATGGACAGAGTCATCTACGCTAGCCTGATCCGCACATGAACTGGAATTAGATGCAACTGGGAAATCGAAGTATGTGGATAAAAATTCTCAAGAATTGAACAAAAATAGAATTAGGTTCCACTTTAATTGACAGATTGCAATCATATACCTGGAATCGATATGCATGGCTAGAACCCAGAAACTCATGTCCATTGATGACAATGAATAGCAGGATTTGGTTCCATTTAATTGATGAATTGTAATCAATTACCTGGAATCGATATGCATGGCTAGAACCCAAAAACTCATGTCCATTGATGAGAATGAATAGCAGGATTTGGTTCCATTTAATTGATGAATTGTAATCAATTACCTGGAATCGATATGCCTAGCCAGAAAACAGAAACTCTTGGCCACAATCTCAGAATGGAGAAAGAGAGTACCCAACCTTACCTCTCGTCGAAAGGTTGCAGACCAGGCAAATGGAATGGGACATCATCAATTTCAAAATAGAGGAGCTGAAAAGGTCAAGTGGCATCCAATGAGCAAAAAGCTTAAGCTACAAACCCTACAAGATAAAATTCTCAGAAAACAGAGCAGGTACAGATTGGGATTCTTACTTGCAGAACACATTATTGCAGGAGAGAGAAGCCGCCAATGTCAACAATACGAAGCTGCGATAGAGAAAGAAAATCGAGAACAGAACCTGGTTAGTTGTGCGGCAGTTTAAAATGAGAGGTAAAGTTCAAAAGATAACCAAAGGGGGCACTTTAGCCCTCTGCCCATCTTCTCCAGGTGGCTTGGATCTCCCATCGTTTTCTTTTTCTTATCCAACAAACCGACTAAAAAATGTTGAGGATTGATTGACAGGGAAGGCGAATGAGAAGTTGTCTGAGCGAACGTGATAATTACTTTGCAGGCGGTGAAATCGAGGGGTTTTGGAAAATATGAAGTGAATGAAAGCGTCTCGAAGAGAGTGAACGGATTGGGCGCACTATTCTTTCGTTGCTGTTTTGGTCGCCGTCAACAACCGGACCCCATCCCTCCATCCCATCCTTATTGACAACCACTCCGTCCAACCGCCGTTGTCCACAACTGCCCTTCCATCCTGGCTTCGCAACGAAAGGAGATGACAGCGAAGCACGGTGGAGAAGAGAGGGCTGCACTTCAGGGGAGAAAGGGACGCTGGAGATGCAATTTGTTGTGAGAAAGAGTAAAGAAAACGGGGAAGGACGTTTACAGTTCCTCAAAAAGGAAAGAGAAAAAGGCCGCGTAAATGGCCAGCCAGCTCATCTCCCGAAATTCACTCTGAGGGCAGGAATTTTTGAATTGGGGTTGCAGTTTTATGTTTCCACTATAAATGATACTGTAGATGTGGTACAGTTTAGATAAAAATACATGTGTGTAGCCAAAATATAGGTCTTCGTGACATATATAGTGATTTTTTGTGACAAATCTACACATAATATAAAGATAAATTTGGCGCTATGACGAAAAAGATGTTCGTAGAATCACTCTCAGTCCACGAAATTTAAAAGAAGACTCTCATTTTCCAATTTTATCATTATATTATGTGTAGATTTCGGAATGAGTTAGCTTGGTTACTAAATTTCTAGTAGCCACCTTGGCTACATCAATATCCACCATCCATTTTTATCTTTTCCTATTTTTTTTAATCTCACGATTATGATTGCTCAAGGATAATTTTGGAAACAAAAAATAAACCACACTGGATTATTCTATATATACACAAACCCTAATTCAACCCTCCTCCTTCCAACCAAACCCACGCGCCGGCAGGCGGCAGCCTCCCCCCTTCCCCACCGTCCCTCTCTTCCTCCTCCACCCCTCCCTCCTTCCTCCCCCCTGCCCATCCCATCCCACCCCACCCCCCTCCCCCCGCCGACCCACCCCTCCCTCCCGCCGATGGCGTCCCTCCCTCCCCTCTCCCACGGTGGAGCTCGTCGAGGGATTCGTCCATGGTGACGAGGCAGTCCTGCAGTGCTGACCTGGCCCGTGGGGTGAGGTCTTTCCTGGTGGCGATCAGGTTCCTGATAGCGATCATGTTGCGCTGGACGGAGGTGCAGGTGACGTTGAGGGAGGCCTTGATGACGTCCTTCTGGGTGGCCATTTGGGCGGCGGCTACGGAGGAATTGGAAGGAGGAATTCCATTGGAATGGTATTTTTTTTTTAAATGGTAGTCATTTTTTTTCAGTAGTGATTTTTTTTAAATGGTAGTCATTTTTTTCGTAGTGGTAGTGTTATTGTCGTATTGGTATAGTTTTTGTCGCATTGGTATTATTTTTGTCGCATTGGTATTGATTTTGTTACATTGGTATTGATTTTGTCGCATTGGTAGTGATTAAATCTGCAATGGTATTGATGTTTTGTGAAATGGTAGTGTTTTTATTTCTTGAATGGTAGTTTTCGTGTAATGGTATAAATTTATTTCTGCAATGGTAGTTTTCGTGTAATGGTATAGATTTGGTATTGATATTTTTCAAAGTGGTAGTGTTTGTCTAATGGATTGGTACTGATTTCGTTTTTTTTTTTTTTTTTTTGCAGAAAGATTGAGAAAAATATGGAAAGGAAATCTGGCTGGAGATTACGGAAGTGAGAGAAAGAGAGATTTTTAATTAATAAATTTTTGTAACTACCTTAAATTTAATTTATTAAAAAATTAATTAATATAATTTATTTTTCCATACCCAATTTACCCTTAGTAACCACGGTGATTACTACTTTGTAGTAATCACCGTAACCTGTCCCGTAGATTTCTCAAAAAAATTACTATACTCGTTACAATGATCCATGTTTTGGTTACACTTCTGTATTTTATCTTAACTAAACTAAATTAAACTACACATACAATTTAATATTAATGTTTGAAATCAATATTACTTGAGTTTCGATTTCAGAACTAATGTCTTTCTATAAAATATAAATAACTTAAGATAAAATATAAATATAGAAGCAACATCACCAAACATATTCCTAGAGTTTAATAAAAAAATAACAATAAACACAATGTAGTCTAGTTGGTTATAATGCTCTTTCTTCATTTAAGTGACCAATGTTCAAACTCCAATGTTAACATTTTTAATATATAAAGATGAAGTGAGTGCAATGACAAAAATTATCTTCCTAGAATCACTCTCAGGCCACTAAATTTGAAATGGAACAATTCCAACCCATGTTTTGCCTTTATGTATCTGAGATTTAGTTTGACATGCAGATTCAAAACCATTTTTTATGTGTAATGAATTTGTACGAAAAATACATGTAAATAAGTGAAGATGAAACTGATTATGCACTGTGATTCTTTAGATAAATAAAATGGTTTAAGTGATGCACTAACTATACACTCACTCAATTGGTTTAACGAATTTTGTTTTTATCATTTTTAGTAATTAGTTTATTCATAAGCTATCAAACTACTTTGCTCCGTCAAGGAATTAGCGGCCATCTCTTTGCTAGGTTTCAGGTGCTTTGATTCATACTATCGACTGTGAATGGAGAAGAAGCATTTCGAACTCAAAATTGGAGAAGTAATGGAGATGTTTCTAGGTTTCTATCGATTCTAGGCGGTGGGAAGAAAGAGGAAGGGAAAGGAGGAGAGTGGTGAGATAGAAAGCTTCGAGAGAGAGAGACGGAAGAACAAACGGAAAAACAAAGAGGAAGGCTGAGAGAGAGAGAGGGAACACACTTAAAAGGGGGGGGGGGGGGGGGGAATGAGATAGTGTGAAATAATTGGTCTTCTGCTTTACTTAGTGTAGTGGGTATTCTTGGCCCTCTTCTGTTGAGTTTTAATTATATTAGGATAAGACATTATATTTGACAAATTTTTTCAATTTCAATTTCAATTTCAAATCCTAATTTTATATTAGAATTTGGATGATTTTTTCCTTAATACGATTATGGTAATTTTTTAGGTTTCAGGGATATATGATAATGTCAATATTTTAGTAGTTTTTTATTTAAAGTTTGAATTGAAAGATCGTACGTATTGGCGGTTCGACCATAAAACTTCACACCATAGCGTGAAATCGGCCTAAAACACGAGAATCAACACCTCAAACGGTGTAAGAACAGGGGTAAAAACATGTGTAATTAACGGTCTATCAAACTCCCCCACACTTAACCGTTTGCTTGTCCCCAAGCAAACCAAGTCAGACACAAGGTAAGCTTACATATTTCAATCAACCAACGTAGGGGACAAGTCATAAAGGCACAGAACACGTGAATCGTACTGGTTTTCAAACATCAACACATGAACAACCTCAATTACAACCTGGACAACCACCACAAAGGACATTCGAGTGCAGCAAATCGAGTAAAGGAAGAGTCTCCCTTCTGTTCACCAACCAACCTAGACTTGACTCAACCACTCACTCAAAACAGTCGACTCATGCATCCAACTCAAGACATCAGAACAGAGACCGAGCAATCTAGGTCCTCACCGGGGTACAAGAGTATACAGAATATGAAAATGAATCACTCACTCTCGATCAGTGGGGTCGGGACGATTTGATGCGAAAAATGCGCATGCTATTTCTCTCAATCCCTATCATCTCTTCACCATGATGGCAGCCTCTAAATGCTAGAGTTCACATATGGAGTGTCACCACTAACTAATCCGGAGGTCTTAGACACAGGTTCAAATGACTGGCTAGGGTCTTGGACATGGAGAAAAGGCCTTTTAGGTGGTGGAAGTTGTAACACCCCACCCATAATCTCTATGGTTGAACCCGTGGTTCAACCGCGCAGCCAAATCATCGGTGTTACTGGTTGAACTTGATAATCTTAAACATCATATCCGATAATTAAACACAAACATAAACCGTTATCATACAAACTCATTATTCGAATCCCAACCCAGTTATTGAATTTTACAAAATGTGGGTTTATTATTCAAACACTCAAAGCAAAAATCCTAGGTGACCATGACAGAACAGTGTTCCAAACTACCTCATGATGGTAGTACAGAAGGATAGGGCAGCCTCAGTAGTCCGATCCTAGTTGCACCTGCGAGCCTGAAAACAGACGTGGGTCAGCAACTAAGCTGTGTGTGTGGATCTTTCCCACGACCTAATTTTGGGACCGCAATCAGCTAATCAAACAATCATAATCAATCATAAATTATTACTCTAGATGCCATCTTAAATCATCATATATAAATTACCGATCAAATTATCGAATCCACCAACTAATCATCACCAAATCAATTTATCCAATAAGATAATCACTTAATTTCACGAACACATAATCAATGCATGATATGAAAATTCCGGTTAATTATTAATGGCGTCAAGGTCACCATACACTTACCCTCGCTCGAGCAAATCATCATCCGTGGTGCTCATGCAACCACAACACTCAATCCGTGGGTTTTAACCACAACACTCATCCGTGGTGCTCATGCAACCACAACACTAAATCGCATAAGCGAGCTAAATCTACCCACTCTCAAGGGGTGAGGGTAAGTGCAGGCCCTTTCTATATCTACGTGAATTAATATGATCACGAATCAAACCATTTCCATTTTTCTTATCCATCCCAATCAATCCGGAATCAATGTAATCTTACGGATTAACCAGTTCATATATATATTTTCCGTCGATTATCAACTGGACGTTTCAAAAAAATCAACTATTTCATCATCCAATACCAAATCACATAAATCATCTCATTCTCCCGTAAAGCTACTCAGCAGTACCATATCACCGTTCCTCATCCAAAATTCATCAACAATATCACGAAATAGCGCCAAGGCAAATAATTATAAATAACCCGGTCGCGGTTAAAAATGTCCTTAACTCAAAATTCAATTTCCTTCATTAAAATCCTCACACAATTCATTTAAATGAATTTATTGACACAAAAATCCATTAAAACTAGTTCTGGTCATAAAAATCAATTTAGAAAATAAAGTATCAAAAATCTCGTATTAACCATTATTTTACGGTAACTTAAATTCCAACAAAACGGTAAATCCAAAAATCTCCCAAAAATACAAGAACCTTCATTTATCATCCTAAAACAGGTCTGTCCAGTTTTTATATTTTTCAACAACTCAAAACCATGAAAATAATATTACACTCGGTATTTATCGCAAATCTCGTATTAAGCTCATTTTTACCGTTTTAAAGATAAAAATTCCACCAACCGTCTAATTTACCCTTTTCAGACCACAAACCATTTTATAATCCATACTGACCATTTTAAATTGATCCAAATCTTAAATATAAATAAAACACATTTTTACCGAGATTTTCGTAAAATTCACCGTTATGCAGTTTTTAATCTGAAAACCATTTTCAAGTGAAATCTTCTGCTCAATCTGCCCCAACCTCATTTTAGACAAACAAAAATCTCTTAGATCAGTTTTAGACTCAATAAACCAAACTATTCATTTTTACGGTGAAACTTGTCAAATACCGATATTTACACCGTAAAATCCATAACAATCAAGAATACTCACCAAATTATCATATCAACAAATAAGTTGCTACCCACAGTAATCCATCCATCCAAATATGCAAATCAAGCATAAATAATCGATGCAATAATTAAGATCCTCTTAATCCCCACACACCTTAATTTAGCCGATTCAAAGTCGCGAATTAAGTTCTAAAATTCCAGAGATTGGCTCCTAAAAATTCTCCTTGTCTCTACGGTCCTGTAGGCAAAAACGGTTCGTCGTTTGGACGTCAAACGAAGAAACTGCGAGCTGATCATCGTTAGTACGAAATTACGGATTAATTGTTAATTTTCTGCATGTCCCAAAATCTGCAGAAAACTGGAAATTTTCCTACCTCGCGTACCAACTTCCTGGCCTTGTTTCTCCCTCGTCTGAGCTCGGAATTCAATTCCGTAAACTCTGTCATGTTCGTGGAGACTTGCTCTTCGCAACGGTATGAAGCTTTGTAGCTGATACTGCCTTTTGTAGCGCTGGTTGGGTTGACGAAAAGGTTACGGCAAAAGTATCGGCGAAGAATTTCCGTTGAGTCGGTTGGACGATTTTGGCTTCGTAATGGGATTTGTGTGGGTTCTAAACCTTTGCTGGGCATACAGAGGTTATGATAGGCGTTTTTCAACTATCCTTTCCTTCCATTCTTTTCTTGTCGTATGAGAATGATGATATGAAGTGAGGAAGAAGAGAGGCTCCCCCCTCTTATTAACTCTTGTTTCAGATCTTCATCACTCCTAATTAAGGCCCAGGCAGACCCTCATAAAGGTAAAGGCCGCCTTCTAAATCCTCAGGTCAGTTATGGAGTTGAAGGGACGAGTTTCGAGAGCTGTACCGCTTGGTAGAGTTTATCTGCAGCAGCGATGTAAGTTAAGTTTATAAAAATGCCGGAGTAGTATTTACACAAAAAGTCCTGTGTGGCATAGTGGTCTGGCCACTTGCCTCTCCCTAGAACTTTGGCCAAGTTACAGGTTAAATTCCTGGCAGCCCCTTATTTATTTTTATTGCATTTTTGTAGGCTTGGATAGTTTCAAAGTGATTTCATTGATCCTATCTCGTATAGGATAACTTCTAGATTTTTTTCCAGCTTCAAATCGTACTATATGCGTCCGCTACTTGGAGAAAAAAAATTATTCGATGTTCGGGATGTTACAGCTCTCCCCCTCTTAAATAGATTTCGTCCCCGAAATCGGCTCGTCCAAAATATCGATTAACTCAGCACGACAACATGATAATTTCCCTTGGCCATTAAGTACCTAATGGCTTGGGAAATTTTTTTTTATTTCATACTTATTCACTCACTCTACAGTAGAGGTTATATATTACAATGTACCCTACTCATATCGAGCTAACACACAAGGTACTAGGTCGACATACGTTGAGCATAAGCTTCAACTAGCTCGGGGTACTTCTTCTTCATACTCTCCTCAGTTTCCCAGGTTGCAGCCTCCTCCTCCTGATTACGCCATATAACCTTGAGCATTGGGATTTTCTTGCTTCTTAGCACACGTACCTGATGATCCACAATGCTCACAGGTTTCTCTTCATAGGTCAAATCTGGCTCCAACTCCACCCTTTCGGGTTGTATCACATGAGATGGATCGATATGATAATTTTTCAACATACTCACGTGGAATACGTTGTGAATTTTCTCCAACTCACGGGGTAATGCGAGCTCATATGCCACAGGTCCCACTTTGGAGATAACATCGTAAGGACCAATGTAACGAGGCGCTAGCTTACCCTTCCTTCCAAACCTCATCAATCCCTTCCATGGGGATACCTTTAAGAACACCTTATCTCCCACATCATAGCTAACTTCTCGAGCCTTCCTATCGGCATATAACTTCTTGCGATCTTGAGCTACTCGCAATCTCTCTTTGATCACCTTCACCTTCTCCTCCGTATCCTGGACCATTTGTGGTCCAGTAAGAACCCGAGTACCCTCAACATCCCAACATAGCGGGGTACGAAACTTCCTTCCATACAAAGCTTCAAATGGTGCAGCCTGCAAACTGCTATGGTAGGAGTTGTTATAGGCAAACTCCACCAAGGGTAGTAAATTCATCCAAGGTCCACCTGTTTCCACTGCACAGGTTCGTAATAATTCCTCCAAAGTAAGTATTGTCCGCTCAGACTGCCCATCCGTCTGAGGGTGATAAGCCGTGGAGAAATTAAGTCTCGTACCCATCGCCTCCTGCAAGCTCTCCCAGAAGTGTGATGTGAAACTGGGATCTCGATCTGAGACAATGGATAGAGGAACACCATGAAGTCGTACGATGTGAGTTATGTACAACCTCGCTAACTCTTCCATACTTGGCTTGAATCGAATGGGGATGAAATGTGCCACTTTAGTCATTCGATCAACAATTACCCAAATGGCATCTTTTCCTTCCCGGATAGAAGGAAATCCGGTCACAAAATCCATCGTGATCCTCTCAAATTTCCACTCTCGAATTGGCAGCGGCTGCAAGAGTCCGGCCGGTGCACGATGCTCCGCCTTAGTCTTTTGACAAACTAGACAAGCTTGAACATGCTCAGCCACCTCTCGCTTCATTCCTGGCCACCAAAAATGTGTTTTAATCGTGTTATACATCTTTGTGACCCCCGGGTGCATGGCATACATGGATGAATGGGCTTCCTCCAGAATTCTTCGTCTTAAATCACCCGACTCTGGAACCCACATACGACCATGCCTTTTTAGTATGTCTTCTTCCACCATGAATTCACTTTCTTCCCCCACTTCAACTTGCTTCAACTTATCGATACACTCAGGATCTACTTGTTGACTTTCTCTAATTTGATCATGGAGTAGTGGTCGGATGCTTAACTGTGAAATTAAGGTGGTGATGTCCTCCACCTGAAACTCCACACCCAAAGCTCTCATTTCCACTAATTCTGACAACCTTCCCTTTCGACTGAGTGCATCGGCGACCACATTTGCCTTACCAGGATGGTAATCAATTGTGCAGTCGTAGTCCTTCAATAACTCCAACCATCTTCTTTTTCGGTTATTCAACTCCTTCTGATCCATTAAATACTTCAAACTCTTGTGGTCGGTCATAATTTTGAACGTTTCACCATAAAGGTAATGCCTCCATAATTTTAAGGCAAACACGATAGCTGCCAACTCTAGATCATGAGTTGGGTAGTTGCACTCATGTGGCCTCAATTTTCGGGAAGCATATGCAATCACCTTTCCGTTCTGCATCAAGACACAACCCAAACCAAGATATGAGGCGTCACTGTATACCACATATTCACCTCCGTCCACCGGTAATGCCAGAACTGGGGCTGATGTCAACTTCCGCTTCAATTCTTCAAAACTCTCTTGGCACTCTTCCGTCCATATGTATGGGGTTTCCTTCCTCAATAATTTAGTCAAAGGTGAGGCTATTTTAGAAAACCCTTCCACAAATTGACGGTAGTACCCAGCTAACCCCAGAAAACTTCGTACTCCCGACACATCCTTAGGTGGAGTCCAATTCACAATAGCTTCAATCTTCTTAGGATCCACCTCTACTCCCCTCTAGGACACCACGTGCCCCAAAAATAGTACCTCTTCCAGCCAGAATGCACACTTCGAGAATTTGGCATACAACTCTTTTTCTCTCAAAGTTTGCAATACCAATCTCAAGTGTTCAACATGCTCTTCCTCACTCTTCGAATACACTAGAATGTCATTAATGAATACTATGACAAATTTGTCAAGATATTCATGAAAAACTTTGTTCATAAGAGCCATGAACACTGCCGGTGCATTAGTAAGTTCAAAAGGCATCACCAAAAATTCATAATGTCCATACCGTATGCGGAAAGCAGTCAACGGTACTGTTTTCTCTCCCACCTTCAACTGGTGATATCCCGACCTCAAATCAATTTTTGAAAAGACTGTTGCTCCTTGTAGTTGGTCAAACAAGTCATCAATTCGAGGAAGTGGATAACGATTCTTAACCGTCACCTTGTTTAGCCTCCGATAGTCAATGCACATTCGCATGGACCCATCTTTCTTTTTCACAAAGAGAACAGGTGCTCCCCAAGGTGATATACTTGCTCGGATGAACCCTTTGTCCAAGAGTTCCTGCAACTGTTCCTTTAGCTCCTTCAATTCGATTGGTGCCATCCGATACGGTGGGATAGATATGGGAGCAGTTCCAGGTACTAACTCGATGTTAAAATCCACCTCCCGTTCGATTGGCCCCCCAGGAAGGTCTTCTGGAAACACATCCTGGTATTCATTTACAACTCGTACTTCCTCCAACTTCTCTTCTCTAGTCACCTCAACTTGCACAAGAAAGGCTTGACACCCTTCCCTTAGCAACGCATACATCTCCATCGCCGAGATGATACCCATCGGAGTTGACTTCTGTCTTCTCAACCCTTGGAATATCATATGTTTACCATCATCCCCAGCCAAGCTTATGTCCTTCTTTTGGCAATCCATCACTGCGTCGTGACTGGATAACCAATCCATGCCAAGAATCACATCGAACTCATTGAAAGGCAAAATCATCAGCTCTGCCTTTAATGCTACTCCTCCCATCACAACATCACAATCGCGTATCACGCGATTAACTACCACCGCAGTACCCAATGGTGTTTTCACACCCCATCGGGTAGTCAGCTCGGTTGATATGATATGCATGTTACTAGCACATTTCTCGGACATAAAGGAATGCAAAGATCCAGTGTCAAACAAGGCATATAGAGCATGTCCAAAGCAAGTTATCATACCAGTGACAACATCAGTAGCGGCCTCCGCTGCATCTCTAGTCAAAGCGCGTAGTCCCGCCTGATTCTGGCTTCCTGCTCCCCGTCCCATGGGTTGCTGACTCGGTCCACCCCCTGGATAGGAGTTAGCTCCAGGTCCTCGAGATCTAGGACGTCCTCCCTGCCTTGTTGCTCCCCTGGAAACTCCCGCCGATGGGGTTCTCGGGCCCTGAACAGATCCCACTGACGGTGCTGGTGCTCGGGCGAGTTGTGGGCACTGTGGTCGGGTATGACCAGCCTGGCCACACTCAAAGCAGATGATCCTACCTTGAGGCAAGTTATTACATCGCCCAAAGTGCATCTTCCCGCAGGTCGGGCATGGTGGATACCCAGCGGGTCCCGTCCTGGTCGGTGGAGCTGAATATGTCACCCTCGGCCTGGGATCGTATTGCCCTCCCCTTCGGGTCTGCTGGGTGAAACCGGCCGAGTGACTCGGTTGGACAAAAGCCTTCCTCTTCCTATCACCTGGCCTCTCCTTCCAGGATTCCCTCTTGGCCTTCTCCAGGTTCTCTTTCCTCAGGGCAGCCTGTTTAATGGCATTCATGCTTACCATGTCAGCTGAGGAGACTCCCTCCTGGATGGTGTATCAGAGACCGCGAAGGAACCTCATGGCCAACTTCTCATCTCGGTCTGTCTCAATCTCACACCACTCCGATAACTCGAAGAATTTGATGTAGTAAGACAATACAGACATCTCCCCCTGCTTAAGTTCATCGAACTCCCGCTGTTTCTTATATATCCACTCCGGTGGAAAGAAAGTCGCCCGAAACATAGCCATAAAATCATGGTACGTCAGTAGCGGAGGATAGACCTGCCCCTCCTCCTGAGAGCCCCACCAAGTCAAGGCATGGCCTTTAAGAAGCATAACCATTGCTTGGAGTCTCTGCTCCTCATCATATCCCATGTAATCGAACTGAATGCGCGACTCTTTCAACCACATTGCCGTTTCTTGGGGGTCGTCACTATCCCCTCGAAACTCCTTCAGCCCATATTTCTTAAGTTGAGGAAACTCCACCCTGATGGGGGGTGGTAGCGGTGCTAACTGAACATTACGAGGGCCCACACTGTTCCGGTCACTACAAAGAAAGAAAAAGAAACCAAACTTTAGTTTTCTTCCACAAAAAATCCTTCTAATGATCGTTTCTCAATTCCTCAAAAATTTTTAAAAAAAAAATCATTTTCAAAATATTTTTGTCACAATTGATCCCATTACCCAGAAAGTCTCGGTGCACATACGAGTATGGAGTACCTTCACCCTACTAAGGGTAGCTAATCCTCACGAGTTAAGGTAACATACTTATAGTGCAGCGAACTAACCGAGCTCTGATACCACTTGTAACACCCCACCCATAATCTCTATGGTTGAACCCGTGGTTCAACAGCGCAGCCAAATCATCGGTGTTACTGGATGAACTCGATCATCTCAAACATCATATCCGATAATTAAACACAAACATAAACCGTTATCATACAAACTCATTATTCGAATCCCAACCCACTTATTGAATTTTACAAAATGTGGGTTTATTATTCAAACACTCAAAGCAAAAATCCTAGGTGACCATGACATAACAGTGTTCCAAACTACCTCATGATGGTAGTACAGAAGGATAGGGCAGCCTCAGTAGTCCGATCCTAGTTGCACCTGCGAGCCTGAAAACAGACGTGGGTCAGCAACTAAGCTGTGTGTGTGGATCTTTCCCACGACCTAATTTTGGGACCGCAATCAGCTAATCAAACAATCATAATCAATCATAAATTATTACTCTAGATGCCATCTTAAATCATCATATATAAATTACCGATCAAATTATCGAATCCACCAACTAATCATCACCAAATCAATTTATCCAATAAGATAATCACTTAATTTCACGAACACATAATCAATGCATGATATGAAAATTCCGGTTAATTATTAATGGCGCCAAGGTCACCATACACTTACCCTCGCTCGAGCACATCATCATCAGTGGTGCTCATGCCACCACAACACTCATCCGTGGTTTTTAACCACAACACTAAATCGCATAAGCGAGCTAAATCTACCCACTCTCAAGGGGTGAGGGTAAATGCAGGCCCTTTCTATATCTACGTGAATTAATATGATCACGAATCAAACCATTTCCATTTTTCTCATCCATCCCAATCAATCCGGAATCAATGTAATCTTACGGATTAACCAGTTCATATATATATTTTCCGTCGATTATCAACTCGACGTTTCAAAAAAATCAACTATTTCATCATCCAATACCAAATCACATAAATCATCTCATTCTCCCGTAAAGCTACTCAGCAGTACCATATCACCGTTCCTCATCCAAAATTCATCAACAATATCACGAAATAGCGCCAAGGCAAATAATTATAAATAACCCGGTCGCGGTTAAAAATGTCCTTAACTCAAAAATCACTTTCCTTCATTAAAATCCTCACACAATTCATGTAAATGAATTTATTGACACAAAAAATCCATTAAATCTAGTTCTGGTCATAAAAATCAATTTAGACAATAAAGTATCAAAAATCTCGTATTAACCATTATTTTACGGTAACTTAAATTCCAACAAAACGGTAAATCAAAAAATCTCCCAAAAATACAAGAACCTTCATTTATCATCCTAAAACAGGTCTGTCCAATTTTTATATTTTTCAACAACTCAAAACCATGAAAATAATATTACACTCGGTATTTATCGCAAATCTCGTATTAAGCTCATTTTTACCGTTTTAAAGATAAAAATTCCACCAACTATCTAATTTACCCTTTTCAGACCACAAACCATTTAATAATCCATACTGACCATTTTAAAGTGATCCAAATTTTAAAGCTAAATAAAATACGTTTTTACCGAGATTTTCGTAAAACTCACCATTATGCAGTTTTTAATCTGAAAACCATTTTCAAGTGAAATCTTCTGCTCAATCTGCCCCAACCTCATTTTAGACAAACAAAAATCTCTTAGATCAGTTTTAGACTCAATAAACCAAACTATTCATTTTTACGGTGAAACTTGTCAAATACCGATATTTACACCGTAAAATCCATAACAATCAAGAATACTCACCAAATTATCATATCAACAAATAAGTCGCCACCCACATTAATCCATCCATCCAAATATGAAAATCAAGCATAAATAATCGATGCAATAATTAAGATCCTCTTAATCCCCACACACCTTAATTTAGCCGATTCCAAGTAGGGAATTAAGTTCTAAAATTCCATAGATTGGCTCCTAAAAATTCTCCTTGTTTCTACGGTCCTGTAGGCGAAAACGGTTCGTCGTTTGGACGTCAAACGAAGAAACTGCGAGCTGATCATCGTTAGTACGAAATTACGGATTAATTGTTAATTTTCTGCATGTCCCAAAATCTGCAGAAAACTGGAAATTTTCCTACCTCGCTTACCAACTTCCCGGCCTTGTTTCTCCCTCGCCTGAGCTCAGAATTCAATTCTGTAAACTCTGTGATGTTTGTAGCGCTGGTTCGGTTGACGAAAAAGGTTACGGCAAAAGTATCGGCGAAAAATTTCCGTTGAGTTGGTTGGACAATTTTGGCTTCGTAATGGGATTTGTGTGGGTTCTAAACCTTTGCTGGGCATACAGAGGTTATGATAGGCGTTTTTCAACTATCCTTTCCTTCCATTCTTTTCTCGTCGTATGAGAATGATGATATGAAGTGAGGAGGAAGAAGAAGAAGAGAGGCTCCCCCTCTTATTAACTCTTGTTTCATATCTTCATCACTCCTAATTAAGGCCCAGGCAGACCCTCATAAAGGTAAAGGCCGCCTTCTAAATCCTCAGGTCAGTTATGGAGTTGAAGGGACGAGTTTCGAGAGCTGCGCCGCTTGGTAGAGTTTATCTGCAGCAGCGATGTAAGTTAAGTTTATAAAAATGCCTGAGTAGTATTTACACAAAAAGTCCCGTGTGGCATAGTGGTCTGGCCACTTGCTTCTCCCTGGAACTTTGGCCAAGTTACAGGTTTGATTCTTGGCAGCCCCTTATTTATTTTTATTGCATTTTTTTAGGCTTGGAGATTTTCAAAGTGATTTCATTGATCCTATCTCGTATAGGATAACTTCTAGATTTTTTTCCAGCTTCAAATCGTACTATATGCGTCCGCTACTTAAAAAAAAAATATCCGATGTTCGGGATGTTACAGAAGTATTCATAACACAAGGTTCCACATTTCCAAACCCACACAATCACAGTCAAACAAACCGGTATTTCCTTTCTGCTATTCTGCAATACTCAATATCTCAAGAGCACAAGAGCGAAGGAGGTATAAACATCAGCATTTCCAAGCCAGACTGCTCAGAAACACTACTTACTGGGCATTATTCAGATTTTTGGTAGTGGCTCTCTTTTGCTTTCAATTTTTTTCTTTGTTTTTCTTTCATTTTCTTTCCATTTCTTAAGAGAGCCACCACTTCTGCACATATTTCAAACACCTGCCCAACTTTTAAGCACTACCTCCAACACTCACATCAACTTTAGCAGAAACAGCAGAGAATATGTAAAAAATCACTCTGTGGAACCTTCTAAAAGATGCAAAAGGGTGATTTTTCATTAGAGACCAACAGAAAGGATAACACACGGCTCAAAGGGGCTGACTAGGGGATATGACACATCAGGACAGTCAACTTTGGTCGTGGGCTAATCCTATGCCCCCATCATCTTAGCTAGTGACAACGTGAATGCTACACATCATGGAAGAGGGATCTATCGCACAAGAAAGAAACGAGCAGGCTCAAATCTCACATGGCTACCTATATGCTCTATCTCACATTCTGATTCCCTGAACTAGATGCATAAACGACTGTCAAGAATAAGTGATCAATCCAAGTCACAGTTGGTGAGCAAACAGTTGAAAAACTAAACCCCTACATAATACTACTGCACATCTCAGTCCTCATCATAGGTTGTCCTAGTCACAATCAAGTTGTCATGCATCAATCCGAAAACCATTCAATTCACCAATCACAACACAGTGCCAATATGATCAAACAGTAGTACTTGGAGCCCTCAAATCGTAAGATTCGGACAGCAGACTAGGCTCCAAGCACACAAATATATATTCCAACCGATACAAAGCACCCCCCCCACACTTAAGCACGACATTGCCCTCAATGGAGTAGAGAGAGAGATAAGGGGAACGATGATACCGGATTGGAACACTACTGGGGGACTGGAAGTGGACCAGTCAGCGAGAAACAAACGGGAAGATGGACAGTTCTGCACGAATCGAACACCAAGAACACACTAGCACACTGTTCGTTAGGGATAAGTGTTAGCCCAGACGGCTACAACATAAAGAAAACCACAAAAGAAAACCAAAACAAAACAAACGACACTAAGTTCAAGCTCCTCACACATGGAGCAAACACACACAAGTCTAAAACGACAAACAAAACACACTGAGATGGGCAACGAGTACAGCCTACTCGTCGCCAAGATTATCCAGATCGATGTCGTCCATGAAGGCGTCATCACCATCAGCACCATCATCACCATCCGCTGGGGGAGGTGGAAGTGGAGAGTCCTCCCAGGGAGTCCTCCAGACGGGCTGCTCGCTCGGTAGCAGCTGGAGTAAGTGCTGCTGAACCTCCTGCATGCGCCTAGAGTGGCGCTTCTCCCGCTCGATGTGTGCGAGAGTCACCCCTTGCTGTGTCTGGATCATGTCCAGGCGCTCATCATAAGCAGTCATCCTCTGGTGGTACTCGGCCTGGTGAGCCGCGTACTGCTGCTGGAACTGCATCTGATGGTTGAGGATCTGCTGGTTCTGGAGACGCAGCTGCTCGAACTGGGAGGTGAAGTAATCCTGCCCCGGGAAAGCGGAGCTGCCACCTCCGTAATGGAAGTCAGTCTGTGGTGGATCAACAGCAGTGTCCACATCATCTGGGTCGACATCCTCACCTGCCTCCTCCTCCTGGCCCTCTGGCTGATCCTCCGGCTGGTCCTCCGCGGGGATCTGTGGTTCCGGAAACCCCTCGATCCATAGAAGGCCGCGGTTCTCTCGCAGCAGATGCATTTTACCGATAGTCTTCCTGCCAAAGACGAGGGTGTCCCCTTGCTGTGTGCACCCCTGCAGTGAAAGCCCGAAGTAGGTGGCCAGGCGGGTGATGAGGGGGGCGCAGTGGAGGCTCTTCAGTTCCGTAGCAGTCTTCTCGAAGGTCCTGGCCACCACCGAACCCAAGTGGAGAGGATGGTTGTACTGGCGGATCAGACGATGAAGTACATGGCCCTCTTGGTGATGGCGCTGGCACTGTCTGACGCTGGGGTGTAAGACTTCGCCAGCAGGTGGTGGAGAAGGCGGTTGTCGAGCAGCAGGGTAGATGCCTTCGTCTTCCCGGCCGAGAAGGGACGTGACTCACTCCTACTGTCACTCTAGAAAATGGCCAAGTGCAACCACTTCCTAAAGCGTAGTATAGCGGGTTTGGGTTTTATTGTCAACCCGGGTCCTAGATGTGATGGACTACTCGGTGAATTCTCGTTATTTAGCGGTGAACTTTTAGTGCAACTCAAGCAAACAAAACACAAAGCAAGTAAACGGTTGTTCTCAAGTCAAGAGAGGTCACCCGGATATGGTTCCCCCTAGACTGCAGTTAAGTCGGATTGCAATTTACCAACTCCAGTTTTCATGAAAGTTATACTGCGGAAGGTTCTCAATTAGCCTGAAGTCTCGACTAAAGGTCTCCAGACCCTCTCAATCTGAGTCTCTAACGGGCGACTAACCTCCACCGGAGTAAACAGATTGAGGCCCTAATGAACCAAACCTCCACTACCGAATTAACTTCGGTACAGAATAGCGAATTGGCTCCTCGACTAAAGTCACCAATTCGTTACCTTCGATTAAGGGTACTCTATCAACCTAGGCAGATATTCTCATTCCAGGTCAAAGCAGAAACAACAGGAATTTGATCAGGATTCAAGTCATTCAATCATGCAAACCTCAATCGAATATAATCAATTCACAAACTCTGTACTTGGGTTCATACAATCAGACCTAGCATACAAATCTAGGGTTCCCCATACCTAGATGAATGGGGAAACTACTCCATGGAGAAAGAAGCAAAAGCAGATTCAGACGCGGAAATCATACTGTGAAGTTGGATTTCTGCTCCTGGACGTTTAATCGCACTTCTCCAAGCTCAAGACGGGTTCCAATGGTGTTGAAGATCGATCTATGGCGCTTGGGAACTCTGGTTCGTCGCTTTCTCTCTCTAGGAATCGATTTCTCTCTCAAAAACTCGGAACCCTCTGAAAATTGGCCTTCTTCCTCTTTTATCAGCTGCCATCGCGATACCCGGTCGGGTATTTCAGGGTTCGACCGGGTATTCATAAAACGCGTCGTTCCACTAAGAGGAAAAATCCCCGGTCTATCCTCATAATCCCCCACCGGGGATTTAAGGCCATCGCCCGGGCCCCCTTCTGCTTCTCACGGGTGCCCGAAGGGAAAAATACCCGGTCAAGGCCAGAATATACCCGGTCGCGTATTTCTTCCTTTGGCCGGGTATTTTGGTCCAACAGCCTCCTTCGTCCCAACTTCGCTCCTTTCGACCCGGAACTCGTTCCTTTGCCTCGATTCCAACGCCGGGACCTGAAATATGACATAAACACACAACCTAGCGTGAAATCGGCTTAAAACACGAGATTCCTCATCACAAACGGCTTCAGAATAGGGGTGAAAACATGTATAATTATCGGTCTATCAAACTCCCCCACACTTAACCGTTTGCTTGTCCCCAGCAAACCAAGTCAGACACTAGGTAAGCTTACATATTTCAATCAACCAACATTGGGGACAAGTCATAAAGGCACAGAACACGTGAATCGCACTGGTTTTCAAACATCAATACATGCACAACCTCAATAACAACCTGGACAACCACCACAAAGGACATTCGAGTGCAGCAAATCGAGTAAAGGAAGAGTCTCCCTTCTGTTCACTGGCCAACCTAGACTTGATTCAACCACTTACTCAAAACAGTCAACTCAGGCATCCAACTCAAGACATCAGAATAGAGACCGAGCAATCTAGGTCCTCACCGGGGTACAAGAGCATATAGAAAATGAAAATGAACCACTCACTCTCGACCAGTGGGGTCAGGACAATTTGATGCGAAAGATGCGCATGCTATTTCTCTCAATACCTATCATCTCTTCACCATGATGGTAGCCTCTAAATGCTAGAGTTCACATATGGGGTGTCACCACTAACTAATCAGGAGGTCTTAGACACAGGTTCAAATGACTGGCTAGGGTCTTGGACATGGGGAAAAGGCCTTTTAGGTGGTGGAAGTCTTCATAGCAAAAGGTTCCACAATTTCCAAACACACACAATCACAGTCAAACAAACCGGTATTTTCTTTCTGCTATTCTGCATTACTCAATATCTTAAGAGCACAAGAGCGAAGGAGGCATAAACATCAGCATTTCCAAGCCAGGCTGCTAAGAAACACTACTTAATGGGCATTATTCAGATTTTTGGTAGTGGCTCTCTTTTGCTTTCAATTTTTCTTCGTTTTTCTTTCATTTTTCTTTCCATTCCTTAAGAGAGCCACCACTTCTGCACATATTTCAAACATCTGCCCAACTTTTAAGCACTACCTCCACACTCACATAGACTAAACAGAAACAGCAGAGAATATGTAAAAACCACTCTCTGGAACCTTCTAAAAGATGCAACAAGGGTGATTTTTTCATTATAGACAAGAAAGGATAACACACGGCTCAAAGGGGCTGACTAGGGGATATGACACATCAGGACATTCAGTTTTGGGCGTGGGCTAATCCTATGCCCCCATCATCTTAGCTAGTGACAACGTGAATGCTACACATCATGGAAGAGGGATCTATCGCACAAGAAAGAAACGAGCAGGCTCAAATCTCACATGGCTACCTATATGCTCTATCTCACATTCTGATACCCTGAACTAGATGCATAAACGACTGTCAAGAACAAGTAATCAGATCAAGTCAAATCAAGTCACAGTTGGCAAGCAAACAGTCGAAAAACTGAACCCCTACATCGTTCTACTGCACATCTCAGTCCTCATCATAGGTTGTCCTAGTCGCAAACAAGTTGTCATGCATTAATCCGAAAACCAATCAACTCATCCATTAAAACACAGTGCCAATATGAGCAAACAGCAGTACTTGGAGCCCTCAAATCGTAAGATTCGGACAGCGGACTAGGCTTCAATCACCATCATAAATATTCCAACCGATAGAAAGCACCCCCTCACACTTAAGCACGACATTGCCCTCAATGGAGTAGAGGGAAAGAGAAGGGGAACGATGTTACCGGTGTGCACAGACTGCAGGAGACTGGAAATGGACCAGTCGGCATGGGACGGACTGGAGAGAGGACCAGTCGGGAACACAGGCAAAGCTAAAAGAGACCAAAAAGCTCAAACACATATGTTAGGTCAAACGGTCATCCCAATAGCACAGCATCCAAAATGAAAAGAAAAAGAAACAAAAACCGACAAAAAACAGACAGTCTGCATGCTGACACAGATAAAAAACTCTCAAAACACGCCCCTAGGGCCCTCCGAGACCGGAGAAATCAATCTGGTCCATAAGGTCGTCGACGCCATCATCCGGTGGCTGCCGTGGCGGTGAATGCTCCCCACCGGGTGGTCCAGTGGTGCTCCGCTGGAGGGTGGCAAGCCTGGAGCAGATGCTCGGAATACTCCATCAGACGGCGGCCTCGGTCTCTCTCCCGCTCGATGAGAGCAGTAGTGTGTCCCATGTGGGTCTCCAATCGGCCAAGGCGCTCATCAACGCCCGTCATCCTGGACCGGTACTCGGCCTGGTGGGCCGAATACTGCTGGTAAAACTGGACCTGATGGTCCATGAGCTGCTGGTTCTGAAGACCGAGCTGCTGGAACTGGAGCCCCATCTGCTGGAACTGTTCCGTGAAGAAGTCCATCGACGGACCAGAAGGACCAGAGGAGGACTCACCTCTCACTGGTCTCCGTCGAGGCTGAAGATCCCAGGGGGGAGAGCGAGGGCTCCGGCTCATCGGCATCCATAGCGCCGTCATCATCATCATCAGCATCCTCATCTACCTCCTCCTCGCCGAGTAGTCCGCATCCTCCTCGTCCGAGTCCAGATCAATCACCCCCCGCGGGGGGCATAGAGAGCCCATCCACCCCAGGTGCGGATATCATCAGTGGCCAGGAGGCACGCGTTGTGGAGCACGTCCCGGCTGAGGGGTGCGGAGCCGCCCAGCACGGTCACATTGTGAAGCCCCTGAAAGCTGATGTCGAAATGCCTCGCCAACCGTGTGATCAGGGGACCACAGAAGAGGTGAGGACAGAAGAGTGAATTCCAAGAATCTCTATCAAGTGTTTAACTGGGGCATCACGTTGAATTCATTATTCCATTGATGTGTTTCTGATGCATTTGGATTCTTATCTGCAGGTTCTTGAGAAAGAAGAGTGAATTCCAAAAATTGGAGCTTGAATGGTTCACCAACGAATTGCAAGCTATGGCAATAACTGTTAAGGAATGAGTCAAGATTATTTTTGTACAATGTCATAACATCACTCCACTCTACGAGTTGATCGAGATTGATTGTGCATTATTCGACTTTACATTCCAATGATTTGATTCCATATTGAGTTACTCATGAGAAATCAAAGAAGTAAGGGTTGTCAAATCCAACTGTATGCTATAATTCAACCAAACAAATGTATTCTTTTTAGGCTAAACATTTAGTATCATGAAGCTATGTTCATTTTGCTTATTATCTCTGCAAATGGTGGATGCTCAGGAGAGAGGGACCTTAGAAGAAATTGCCACTTTAGCAAGTTAATGTAGAATTTTAGTTGTCTCAACGAATTTGAACTAGCAAGCTCTTTAAGATATTGGGTTAGGATATAGGGATAGATAGGTAGATAAAGAGAACGTAATTAGTAGTGGGAGTTTAATCATTGATGTGTTTAAGAACTATTGGTTGGGAGGCATTCATTAATGGCTTGCTTTATTCCCATTGAGAGTCTAGATGGATTGCATCCCTGTTTAGGAAGTGTAATTCTATGTAGTTTATGAATTAAGGAAGGTCGATATTATTTCTACATAATCTTGGAAAGAGGTGCCATCTCCAGCATTCCGTAAGATTGTATCATGCAAGAACAATATCGAACTCTTGGAAAAGTGAACTTTATATTGAAAGTTGTATTGACTATTTTGGTAGATTATGACCGCATTCATCCAACAACTCAATTTCTCATATTGAGCACTCTCCAACTTGCTTGATGGTTTACAAGTCACATCAACTTTCGTATCGGCGTTCAATTGGTTTTGTTTGTTTGATCAATATTCACTCTCATTGCCAACTTCATGATCGAGTTGTTAATTGAAAACTAGATAAGCTCGCTGTACTTCGCGGTGAGTGAAAAATAGCAATGTGAATGTGTCATTCTGAAAGAATTAGTAAAATGTAAATCATACCACTTAATTCTTGTAGGGAAAGAAAACTCATTAAGATATTGTGGGAGAGGTTTGTAGTAATTTGTACTCGGGAAGGATTGGTGGACGAGAGGTGGCGGGTAAGGGTTGAACAAATCGGGACAGGTGAGATGGGCCGACATGTGTTGGGTGGGCCGAGCTGGTGGTGGAGTTGGGGTAGGGGGCAAGGGATGTATTAGGAGGAGAGGAATCGTGTTGGGCCGAGCAAGTTTTGGAGGGTGGGGAGTGAGCTGGAAATAGTGGGGGAGGGACGAGAGTAATTAATGGACTGGGTAGGGAAACATGCCTGATGAGGATAACTTTAAAATCACAGCTCAAATGTCTTTTTTTTTCCCCAAGATATCACTCTTCATAAGAGGAAATCGTTTAGATACAAAGACACAAGAGGGTTCATATATCCCTCGAACGAAGCCAGGAACATAATTCGAATCTCGATAACATTTGAGGCGACAAACTCAGAGCTTTACGGGGCACACAATGAGCCGCTCTGCTTCGATCTCATCCCAGGAACAGAGCCTGAGAATTTTCCACCACATCCAAAAGAACAAAAATCTCTTGTAGAATCACATCAATCTTGCTATCGGACGCATCCCTAACCACACATTTATCAATGATCCACTTAGCATCACCTCCAAATAAGACACCATGAAGCTGCCTGCTGATAGACCGATAATTATACATGTTTTCACCCCTATTCTGAAGCCGTTTGTGATGAGGAATCTCGTGTTTTAAGCCGATTTCACGCTAGGTTGTGTGTTTATGTCATATTTCAGGTCCCGGCGTTGGAATCGAGGTGGAGAAACGAGTTCTGGGTCGAAAGGAGCGAAGTTGGGACAAAGTGGGCTGAAGGAGGAAAATACCCGGTCAGGTGGCCAAATACTCGACCGGGTATTCATCACTTTTGGGCGCCCGAGAAGCAGACAGGGGCCCGGGAAAAACACCAAAATCCCTGGTCGGGGATTATGGTGAGTGACCGGGGATTCTTCCCTTAAGCGAAACGGTGCGCTGCGATAATACCCGGTCGAAACCCAAAATACCCGACCGGGTATTTCGACCGGGTATCGCGACCAGGCAGTCAATTTAAGGAGAAAGAAGGCCAAAATTGAGGGGTTCCGAGTTTTTGAGAGAGAAAGCGATACCTAGAGAGAGAAAGCGACGAACCAGAGTTCCCAAGCGTCATAGATCGATCTTCAACACCATTGGAGCCCGGCTTGAGCTTGGAGAAGTGCGATTAAACGTCCAGGAGCAGAAATCCCTCTTCACAGTATGATTTCCGCGTCTGAATCTGCTTTTGCTTCTTTCTCTATGGAGTAGTTCCCCCATTCATCTGGGTATGGGGAACCCTAGATTTGTATGCTAGGTCTGATTGTATGAACCCAAGTACAGAGTTTGTGAATTGATTATATTCGATTGAGGTTTGAATGATTGAATGACTTGAATCCTGATCAAATTCCTGTTGTTTCTGCTTTGACCTAGAATGAGAATATCTGCCTAGGTTGATAGAGTACCCTTAATCGAACGTGGCGAATTGGTGACTTTAGTCGAGGAGCCAATTCGCTATTCTGTACCGAATTCAATTCGGTAGTGGAAGTTTGGTTCGCTAGGGCCTCAATCTGTTTAATCCGGTGGAGGTTAGTCGCCCGCTAGAGACTCATATTGAGAGGGTCTGGAGACCTTTAGTCGAGACTTCAGGCTAATTCTGAAACTTCCGCAGTATAACTTTCATGAAAACTGAACTTGGTAAATTGCAATCCGACTTAACTGCAGTCTAGGGGGAACCATATCCGGGTGACCTCTCTTGACTTGACAACAACCGTTTATTTGCTTTGTGTTTTGTTTGCTTGAGTTGCACTAAAAGTTCACCGCTAAATAACAAGAATTCACCGAGTAGTCATCAGATCTAGGACCCGGGTTGACAATTAAACCCAAACCCGCTATACTACGCTTTAGGAAGTGGTTGCACTTGGCCATTTTCTAGAGTGACAGTAGGAGTGAGTCAAGTTTTTGACGCCGTTGCCGGGGACGGCTAGGTTGTTGAAGAAAAGTGATTTATGTTACTTTAGCATTTTCATTTTTGCATTGAGTGTTTGTTCCTTCCCACTTGTGCCTTCACGGGTTTGCATTGCTTGATTGTGTGCAGATAGTGCATGACCCGTAGCCAGTCGGGAGGTTTACTGCCGTTGAATCCTGAGATTGAGCGCACCTGCAAACAACTTCGGAGACAACAGCGAGCTAGACTGGCTTCGGTGGAGCGCCGAGACGGCCAATTGAGCAACGACTCCGAGGACGAGTACGAGATGGAAGGCGATCAGAACCCACCTCCTCAGAACCAGATCCTGGGGAACGCCCCAAACCCCCAGGGAGCTGGCCATCATCATCCACCACCGGGTCCCACCTTGGAGTACTACTACACTCCGCGGATTGCTGACATCCGCCCGGTCATCCTCTATCCACCGATTCCTGCAAACAACTTCGAGATCAAGCCATGCTGGATTCAACTCATTACATCATCTATCCAGTTCCATGGCTTGAAGGATAAGGAAGCCCGGGCCCACCTTTCCCGTTTTCTGCAACTGACGAACGGGTTCAAGCTGAATGGTGTTCCGGATGATGCAATCCGCCTTTACCTCTTCCTCCATTCTCTGGCGGGGAATGCTAAGAGGTGGTTGAAGACCCATCCCCCATTGTCCATCACCTCTTGGGACGATCTGGCTGACAAGTTCGTGCACCGGTATTATCCGGCATCGAAGACCACGGAGATTCAGCGGGAGATCACTCACTTCCGCCAAGAGCCAGATGAGTCACTTCGTGATGCATGGGAGCGGTACATGGGATACTTCTGGCAGTGTCCCCATCATGGCTTCAGCGATGCTTTCACAGTAGGGAACTTCTACAGCGCCCTTACTCCAGACAGCCAGAGGGTGATTGAGTCTCTATGCCCAGGAGGGGATATCCTTACTAAGACTCCACCCGAGCTGAACCAGATGATCAGTACCTTGGCTGCCCGAGATCATTCTTGGGGACAGAACAACAGAGGCAGGAATTCCCAGGACCGGGGTGTGCATGCTATGGAAGCCAGGTCCGGGTTAGAGCAGCAGGTGGCTGAGCTGGTGCAGACATTGAAGCAGCCTAACAGTCTCCTTCCGGGCCGAGATGTAGCTACGCCTCCAGTAGCCTAGTGTCAGTGGTGTGAGAGCCCGAATCACCGGGTGGAGGACTGTCAAGCTATGAGGGAGTCCTCTACTCCCCAAGAACAGGTGGAATTCATTGCAAATGCTCGGCGCCTGGACCCATACAGCAGTACCTACAATGAGGGATGGCGCCAGCATCCCAATTTTGCCTGGAGCAGCAACACCAACAAACCACCTGGTTTCCCAGCACCAGCAGGTGGTTTTCAGCAGAGGCAGCCCTTCCAGGCTAGGTAGGGGCCACCACCACAGCAGCAGCCCTACCAGCTAGGGGTGATAATCGGTTGGCGGTTTCTCGGTTCAACCGAAAACCGCCCCGAACCGAACGGTTATAAACCGAACCGAAAACCGAAAACAGCCTGGCGGTGTCGGCGTCGGTTGGCGAATTTGGGTTATAATGCTAACCGCAAACCGCGAGTGAAAAAACCGAGCTAAACTCGGTTCACCGAAAACCGACTTCTCACCCCTTATCCCCCCCTGCAACCCCCAGTCTCCCACTCTCTTCCTCTTCCTCAACACGATTTTCCCTCTCCTCTCGCAGGTCTCTCCCTTCTTCTCCGTTCCCTTCTTCTCCCTCCTCCATCGCTAACCCATATCCTCTCCCCTAGCCGCTCTCCGCCTCTCCCCCTCTCTTCCTTTCCCTGTATCCTCCAAATCCAGCGAATAAAGGCCAAGAAGGAGAAGAGGGTCGTTGTTGGAAGCAGCCCAATCCTCTAACTCGTCGCCCCCCTCACTCCGCCTCCCAATCCAGAGGTCGATTTCGAAGCGGCGATGGCCGTTGCTCCACCTTCGCCTTGCATGTTTCGAGCGGCAACGGATTCAGATCCACGCCTCTGCCTCTCCCGCCGATCAAGAACTTCGACCATGTATGCTCGTCGTCGCTCCTCCTCTGCCTTCGGCGACGGATTTAGATCCAAATCCTCCTCTCGACGCTCTACCTCCGACGGGTCTCTCTTCTTCCTCTGCCGATGGTTCAAAATTGAGATTTTTCGGTGACATGCATAGCGATGGCGGTGGTCGGAGGTGGTGTGCGTCGGTCTCTGAATAACCGTCGTTGAAACCGAAACCGACGGTTGCGGTTTTCGGCTAACCGATGGTGTCGTCGGTCGCGGTTGCGGTTGCCGATTTTGCCTCTTTCTCGGTGTCGGCTAACCGCCTTTGCGGTTCGGTTGAAACCGAAACCG